>JACXIL010000050.1:0-75767 GCA_014737365.1 Bombus soroeensis | reverse complement strand
CGAGTGGGGGCCAATATTGATCGTCCGTCGTCGGGCAGACCATCGTCGACAGTGGTGTTGCTATTTTTAACCAAGCACTCAGAGAAAGCATCACAACGCAAGTGCGGGCCTCCTTGCTTGTTTGCGTTTTCTCAACTTTTGAGAGCTTTTGGTTCCATCCATCCTTTGAGCAAATATTTCCACCAGGACGAGGATTCGAGAACTCACGACGCACCGCATCGTCTTCCATCCGGGACCTTAACGGTCGTAGCTGGCTGCGGGGGCAGAAGAGCGATACTAACATAAGGCCAACCCTGAAGTAATACCGTGAGGCGGTTCCGGGGTTGATGTTTGTACTGTTAAAGGAGCGGATAGAGAAAGGGTAATCTATCACCAGTAATCCATCATGGGGTATGCGTGATAGCATTTTCCCCTCCTCGCGGGAAAAAACGGTCTCCGTATACAATAGTACATCTGCGTGCAATGTTCACCAATTAATATAATAATATGAGCATGAACGATGTATGTATATGGCTGAGAGATAAATATATGTACGTACAATGGAACTCCGTTTATATGAACCTGTCATGGGACAAATTGGTTCATATAACGAAATCGTTCGTGTAATAGAAGTCCAGCTCTTTATATAGCTATTTATGGGAGCCAGATATTTCTCCCCACCATCTATGATTGTTCGTTCACGCAATAGGATCACGTTCATATAAAAGGAGTCCACGAAACATTTACTTTTAAATACATAATGATATTGCAAACTCGCATGAAATGCGAATCAGGGCAATGTGTCACATAACGCGCGCTCCTATTGTTTACAACTTATTGTTAGACGCTCGACGGTAGTTTGTATAATAAGAAAATGTATGCGCGAAAAAGACAACCAGCTTCTTTTAAAGAAAAGTATCGGTATTGGTTCGGGATTGATAGATCACGGCCGACCGAAAATAGTGCAACGTCAACGAAACTAGCAACATAGCACATGGCAGCGAAGATTAGCAGCCTTGTACAAGGGTCGCATATCGGGACGCCATTCAGAACTTAATCCGTGTTTTATAGTAAAGTAAACGTTAGGGTGCGGTTAGATACAAAGAGTTTTGATTTAAGTAAGGGACTACAAGTAATTTACTTTCGAATCTAAGCTAGTCTAGCTCGACTAGAAAAAAGCTCACTTCGCAATGAAGTCACCAGTTTACAAATGATTGAAATCACCTTAAATCAACAAATGATCTTAAAATATGACGAAATAGGAATAATTGTACCACAACCAGCAATTTGTAGCGGCACACGAATAATATTGTTGTCTTGCCTCGGAGTATCAGCATCGTTAGGACATACATACACAATAATAAGTAAACTCCGAGCAAAAACAAACCGTCGAACAAAGATGAATTTAAATTTTCCGGTAGACCCCCGACCAGTATAAATAAACGAGCGCGCTCGTGACGTGACCAGTTTTTCAGTCTCAGTCTCGAGCCATCTTATTAGCGAATCCGTTAGTACCGAGCGTCTTAGCGAACATTCTCTGTATTTATTAAATATTTTTAAATACATTTGTCGGTTTCAATATCTCGTACTCTCGTCATTTAAACCTCACGACTAACCGTACTCCACAAATTTACTCCCTCATATGCTTTTATTTGCCTCAAACACGAAATAAAATCCAACGTACTTACTTTAAAACCCGTTAGTGGGCAGTATTGGACTTTTGGATTGCGTTGTATTAAGCAAATTAGTGTAAATTCATATGTTTATTGTAGACGATCGCTTGTATGTATTTTAGGAGAAAAATAGGATATTAATCACAGATGCACGAAGAAACCTACAACAATATATTCTGTGCAAAAATTGCAATAATAAACCCAAGATTAACTTTCAAATACCGGATTACTAAAGAGAAGAAGTAGAGTATTACGCGCGAGAGAGATCAGTCGCAGTAACGAAGGAACTATGAAAGTTCACCAGCAAGAGGAAATAAAAAAAAGCGGTTCGTGAATTAATTAATTACATGGAACACCTATTACACACGAGAATCTTAATATGAAAGAAGCCAGGTCTTGCAAATCAAGAAAATCAGACAGAGCGTCAATAACGAGATGTCCTGGTAGGCAGAATGAACGAATAGAACGATCGAAAGAAACGTGTCTGTCGTAAATATTTCATGCGAATTTTGCTAATCGCACCAACACGTTTCTACAAATTGTAACAGATGCCATAAATGCCTGAAATAGCTATAAAACTTACATCTTCAGGAAGATGTATGCTAGAGATGGAACTCGTAGAGTTCCAAAATTTTCTTTCATACGTGTACCTCTAACCAGCGATTTTCCTTCAGTTCACAAATACCAGAGAGTGGCGAGTAGGACAAATTCTGATTCACAGTCAGTTCTGTCAACTTTGACGCCGAGAACACAGTCTCTTGATCTTGGGTTTGCCGTTGATACGCACATGGACTATCCGATCGATCGAAAGAATCCCATCTCTTTTGCATATTATATACCACTCGTCCTTTCGCATTACAGAATTATTCTCACGGTTCCCGGCTAACACTGTATGCAGATTAGGCAATTAGGCTGAAACAAACCCTCTGTTTCACTAAGTTGCCTGCGCTAATTAGCATCAAGCAAAGCAGGAACACCTATTCGAGATACTCTGTCCGAACCAACCATCTGAACAGACGCATCAAATATATCGTATACATTTACGGTATCTTACTGTAGAAAGTGGTAAATGTTTGAGTTTAAACCAAATCCAAATTCCAGGAGAAAAAATCCAATTCGAGGAACTAATTCCTTTTCTAGACAAAGTGCGTGAAAACTTATTCCACGCATTTTTTACACGACATTAGGAAAATTGTTTGACAATTCCACAATGTATGTATGTACATTACGATAGAAGCTAATCGGTCAACTAGTGGTCAGCGGAGAATGTTTAGTACCGTATCAAAGCGTCACGTGTCTAGCCTTGAAGAAAAACTTTCCAGTATCGTTTCAGATGTGCGGTTGATTGCATCCGAACGTAAATATAATGTAAAGTAATGTCTATCATTATATGAAATAAATTGTTTGTTTGACAAAGCAATATCCAAGCAATTTGTTATTCAATGAAAGCTTATGTGGCACAATGCTGAGTGAAACGTTATTTCAATGTTATTTTAGATCATACGTGTAATTTTGCAAATAAAATGTTTTATTTATCGAAAAACATTTCTAAAATAGTATTTTTAAGGTAATATTTTATTTGAGCAATGCCAAATACAGTAGGGTTCTATTTTGAAATATTTTATTTGTTTTAGTTTATTGTATTAGTTTATTTTATTATTTCCGAAAATATTAATGCAATGTTCGCATATCGTTCTAGTTTTTTATTTAACACTGAAATTTGTAGCACAATTGCTCCGATTCAACTACTCTTCTGTGGCTAACTCATGTAAATAAATAGTTTTGCAAATGTTTATTTATATAAAAGCTAATGAAATAAATACAACGACAAAGTAACTTTTAGAAATAAGCTAATAGTATATAGAATGAGAGCCAATCTAAAACAACCGATTACCATATGTTGCGTTTCAAGGAATTCGTCGGGTAGATGCTATTTTATTTTTTTACACCTCATATTTTCTGCCGTATCAAGGTGCTCTTTGCTTTCTCAAGTGGTATGGTATATTTTTTATTACATTACACCATCGAACTGAACATTCTCTACGGAAAAGTATTAACCTATTTATACCGAAAAACCATTAGTTTGACATATGTCTTAACTATAATCTGTGATGTGTGAATGAGAGAAAAAGGCGTAAAGCGCTATTCTTCGACTTTATCTTACATATTTTAAATTTAATAAATTAAGGTTAAAATATCTGTCAAAGTAATAATTTTTAATAATTTTTCGGCATAAATATGTCAACACCTTTTTGTAGAGACTAATGGACCAACTGGACCGATTGGTGTTACAAGCATATATATAGCGCCGTTCAAAAAACCTCAGGTCACCTTGATATCACAGAAAGTAAAATGGCATCCATCCGATGAATCCCTTGCAATCAACATAATTCATTTTAATTCATAAAATTCATTAAAGTCATTTAAAACGATAAAACAGTAGCAGTAAGACAGTCATTCTCATTGACACACACTCTGTATGTACGCGCAACCGAATGATAATAATTACAACCAAAGATATTAACCTTGGTAGAAGAAACTTTTAAGTTTCAAGACGTAAAAGTAAACTTTCTCGTAGTAAACTATGCTCATTGAGTTGTTACGTTCACGGTGCATAGTGGCCAGCAAATAAATAGGGAAATTGGTCCGTCAATACATACAACATTGTTCTGAAGTTGCAGTTATTATGTCTGTTTTTCTCTTTGCATATATTAAGAATCCTTAAACTCACTGTGGCATAAAGTTTTGATAATTCACTCGGTTTAATTGTTAAATTGTTGTAAAAAAATACGAAACTTAAAATAAGGAAATATTTGTGGAACATATAAATAAATAAGCGTTCTAGTGTGCATTGCTTGATTTTATTATAGTTCTCGTATAATAAATAATATGGAAAACAGCTCGTGATTTCATTTAGAAAACTCAATAGGTTTCTTTTCTTTTTTTACGAAAACCTCTATTTACGTTGCCTTACGTTGCCGGACGTTTAGTGCAGATTAGTTTTACTAACATTCTTTTTTCGATATATTAACAGAATTATTTACTAAACTGAATTCTTCGATTGCATTTAACACTTTAGATAACGTGTAATAAATTACCAAATAACTACTATTAACCAGTTAACTGCGGAATTTAGCGTTAGAAATCTCTCGTGCGGCGAGTAAATGAAAACACGCGATGACGAGCACACACGTGAAACGCAGGGTAAATGCTCCTGTTATAAATTTTACAACAAAATTAAAGCAAAATGACAATGGCTTGTTGCGTGAAAACTGCTTGAATTTTTTACACTTTTTTAAGCCGCGAGGTTATTTTTACTCAAACTAAAAAAAGGTGTACGGTCATCTCTACTAGAGATGAAAGAAGTATTCAAGAATGGGAAGGCTGTTACATAACATTTCCAAGCATGACATCTGATATTTTTACGATCCCCAATCAAAATTAAACATATATCTATATATATATATATATAAATAAAAATCTAATAGCATTTCAATACATGTTTTATAATCATATCTTATTATAATTGTATTCTTTTCATCTTGTTCACTCACTCACACACACACACACACAAATATATATATGTACATTATCGTATAATGTTAATAAAAATAATTAAATTGGAAATTTAGATTATTGAGAATATGCTTTGCTCAACATTTGTATTGTTATTATGTGAAAATATTTATCCGTACCTATAGCATTGTTCGAAATATGTACTTGATTAAAATGAGACGCTTTATATAAATATAAATTTGTGTGCGCGAGTGAGCGAACAAAATGACAAGATTCAAAAAGACATAATATTTGCATTTGGAAAGTAAATACAGTTTCAAATGACATACCTACGAAATGCTCAAATTATATCCTATTCTACTCGCTGATCAATCATTTTGTCTTATATCAATAATTACGGAGAATGTATGTCTATATCGCTCTAATACACATAACGATCCAAACCGATACGACTTTAAAACGTACTATGCTATATATACGGTAGAGCTAATAATAGTCAAAAGTTACATTAATATATGTATGTATATGGTTATACAAGCAATCGATTTAGGCAACATGGAAATGTCAAACCAACGAATAAATTTTGCAGAGTTCTCTGCTTGTCTGATGGGTCATCTTTTTATATTCCTGTTTCTCTCTTTCTTTTCCGCTCCTTCTCTCTCACTCGCTCTCTCTCTCTCTCTCTCTCTCTCTCTCTCTCTTTCGATCATCCTCATCAACTGTAGCTTCTTCTTTTTCGAATAATATAATATTCAGCGAAAGCGATGTCCAAAGTTTCGTATAAAAGGGCATTCGTGTTACACAGAAACCACATTCGAAATCTCAGTCTCTTCCATTGGATTCGCATCTGGTAACAACCAGCTATCTTTCAAAATGAAATTTCTCGTGAGTCTTCTTCTTATTCACATTTTTCTGACTGTATTAACTTTATTGCCTTTATTTTTATTCTATCAATTACTAAAACTTCTTACATTTGTCTAACTTTAGAAACACGCTATATTCTTCGTTGCATTTTCTATGAAAATGATTTCACAAACAAAATAACATATATTATAGAATACGTAGTATGTATATATGCAATGGAACGTATATTTTATATAAATTTATATTAAACACCACCGAAAAATACAAAAGTATACATGATAGTAACTTTTGCGAAATTGATATTTTCTCTCTACACATATTCTGGGAATTAAAACATTTCCGATATTAAACATCGAAGATAACGATTCCAATATAATAATTAAATATTGAACACATTTTGTGAAAAAACTATACTATTATTTCAAGCTTTTCAAACATAACTCTTATAATATATAAATATATATAATTATAATTTATACATTACCCGCCTTTTACTTGAAATATTCATATTTTACTCTCTCCCGTATACATATTCGATTCATTTTGTCTTGGAACGGTTTTTGACAAATTTTTCATCTTACAAAGTCAGTATATCGTTTGTTATGTAATTATTATAGTGAATCATATACCTTTTGGTAATATATTTATTTAGAAACAGAAACATTTACTTTATGTATTTATGAGTTTTCACAATTTACTTAAACATACAAGCGCATTTTAACATTTTCAAGTTCAAACAAAATTTCTGTACATTACATACAAAGACCTGTCTCATGGTATGTTTAAATTTGTATTATTGGGTCGATATTACTGCCCGAAATGTAACCTTGTATTTTCATCTCCACATCTTGCAGTCAATTTAATATTAAATTACTGACGACCATGCTCGTGCTGCAAATAATAACATTATTTCTATTGTCATTATAAAATACAGTAAACTCGCTTTCATCAGTTCGTAGAACTTTTGTCCATTGGTAAAATGTTTACTTACTATGCTTCTGGCTTTTAACAAATGCCAAGCCTCTTTGTTCAAGCCTTTACGGTGTTCTTGTTGCTTAACCCTATCATCATCCAGAATTATTCATCTTATTAAAATCGTTTTACAATGATTATTATCACAGAACGATTTGCTATAAACGCTTAAACATTGTCAACTTTTCTTTGCCCCATTTTAAATATTAAATAATTTAATTTAAAAATACAGTAAATAGTTGACGTAAATATATAGATGACTTTTTGCATTAAATTTGACGTAAACATCAATCTAAATATGTATTAATATTTTAGTACATAATATAATACTGTATCTGCAACTTTATGAGAGTAATATTATGTTTATAATTGACACAGTAATAAAAAATATGAAACTTTTGTTTTAGGTAGTGATCTCTGTTGCTATGTTGGCTGTGGCTTCGGCCGATGTGGCTGAGCATCAACCAGTTATCGTCAAACAATCTCAAGATATCTCGCCTGACGGATCTTACTCTTATTCCTACGAAACGGATAATGGAATTTATCATTCTGAAAGTGGAACTCCAGTGGCGACAGATGCAAGAAGCGCACCCGTTGTTGTTACCCAAGGAGAGTATCAGTATACATCCCCCGATGGTACACCAATTAAGGTGACATATGTTGCCGATCATAACGGGTTCCAACCACAGGGCGAACATATTCCAGCTATTTCTCCATTGATTCAAAGGGCTCTTGAATACATCAGAACGCATCCACCACAATCCGACCAGCCTAATCTGTAAATTCACGTTCCGCTTCCTTTACCTACTTCCTCCACGTCGCCAAATGAGATTACATTTTGTACATAACAAGTGCACGATAATAAACATTTATTGAAAGTTCTTATGACAAAGACGTTACTCCTTATCGTTCTTCGCTTCAAATACATATACATATAACAAGAATTGCGTGTACAACGTACATATAACTAGAACACGTATACAATTTTAAATTCAAGTAGATCAACACTTGACGACACAAGTGTGAGTTGTTACACGCTTCTGCATAATTAGGCTCCGAATGAAATTAGCCGTCATCGTGCTAGAACAACACTTGCTAATGTAGAATAAATAATAAAAGTATCTTGAATTTGAAATTGCTACAAACGAGATACTTTTCCAACAATTGCGTTTCGCGTTCATACGTTACATACGTATTCTATACATATTTATAAAAGTTCGTTTTCATCTATTCATACGTCATCGTAGTAAAACGAAAAGTAGATTTTAGAAAACTCAACAACAGCTCTAATATAATTTCCTTCTTTTTCTATTTCACTCTTAATCGTTTCATTATAAAGTAGATATTACTATAGTTGCACAACGTCAAACGCTTGCTATATTCTAAAGCTCAAAATTCCGACAATTGTCTCACATTGTGTTACGATAGTTCGCGGAGAGACGCGTTCAAAGATATCGCGTCAACGAGAGTCGTAAATTCTCGTTACGATTAAGTAATCGACGCCACGAACTGATCGATCCCCTATTTCTTTTATGATAATAGGGGTGGTTAATTGATGTTAGACTGGATTCACACGTATAAATGTGGTTTATTCAAACAACTCAACTACAGTCTTGNCAGATGGTCAACATGTGTTAGACAGACGGCAAATGCAGGTAGAATTGGCAAGTGATTGTTTTTGGTCTGAAGGACCTTAGGGGTATATAGGCCAAGGTTTATGATAGATCCTTGAGGCTATTGAGAGACCGTGCATCTGGTTGTTATTTCTCCCGCGGTGAGTGACCTGGTCCAGGTAAAAAGTCGCCCGACGTAACACATTGTCTGACTACTGTTCACCGTGCCGTGCGTGCATCAAAAGTGAAAACGACAAGTAGACAATCCCAGTGAGACGGAATAGGTAGAGCGTAGTAAGATACTGTAACGTGTAATTACATGTTTCTTTAGTTTAATTCAAAATTGTTGACAAACTCTCCCCAATGACAATGCGCAAGGGTTGCACTTGCGCTGCGCGGTGTCCTTGCCCTCGTCGCACCTGCGTCTTCCGAAAGGTGAACAGGACTCCGCCAGTTTTCCCAGCTCAGAAGTATCGTCGCCACCACCCAGTGGCCTGCGTCATCCGCTTCGCCAACTATCTGGAACCGCCACTGCTCCCAGGCTTTCCGGACGTCCTGGACCGCCCACCTGGCAGGATCAACTCCCGATCCTGAGCCTCTCAGGCGCTCGTACCAGAGTCTGAAGCTCGAACGAGAGCAACGCCGCCAGGTCAGTCGCCGCTGCATAGGACATCGTCCGGTATCATCCCCTTGTGCACGTTTCTCAGCAAGAGGAGACTGCGACGGTTCGCCACCAAATCACCAGTTCACACCGAGTCATCGTACGATGGGACCGGACGACACTCCCGTCCCAAGCTCAAAACGCGGCGCGAACGTTCATTCGCTGTTGTTCATCGCATCCACTCAGTCCAGACCCAGGGCCACGTTAGAGGAACTCATCTACAACTAGCAGAGGAACATCGTCGACGTCGTCGATCGAAAATTCAGAAAATTATGAAACTCTAGAGATATGTGTAACGCAATTTCGTTTGCCGCCCAAATCCTTTCCAAGGGAGTAAAATCGACAGCTGCAAGTTCAACTATTTAGTAGTAGAGAGAAAAAGAGTTTCAAGACAAAAATTACTTCCTTTAACGGGGGCTGTTGCTTGGCAAAGGATTTATCAAGCGTTTATATAATTAGAACAAAAATTTATGAAAGAAAATATAAATTATCGTTTTTAATTCATTTTTTCACGTGAAATCTTAACCGATGGTTTGAATAATTATGAAACGACACACTTCTTTTTAACACAAATACAGGCTTTGTCGTATTGCTGAATTGTGCTCCTCAGAAATCGAAGAATTTTTTAATCTTGTGTATTACATAAATATTTCTTTTTATAACTTTTCCTAATTATGTAAACGATTCATAAATCTTTTATCAAATTACAGTCCTAATTAAGAGAAGTAACTTTTGCCTCAAAACCTTTTTTCTCTCTCTCACTCTCTCTCTCTCTCTCTCTCAGCTTTATAACAATATCGAAAAATAGGTAAATTTTCAGAGACCAATTTTACTCTCTTAGAGGGAATTTGAGCAACAAATGAAATTGCGTTATGTATTCGTATTTATATACGTTCTACACGTTCTACAATTATTTCATAATTTTCTAAATTTACGAGTTGGAGACGTTCTCTTGTAAGTTTCTATCGACGTGTGTAACGAAAAGTAGCATATTCCTTTTGTTTTGCGAAAACCAGCGCATTTCAATTTATCACAAAATCGAAGCCCATTTCATCGTTTCCACCGATAACTTTGCATTTGAGATTAACCACGATACCGAGCATGTTCACTAGAAACAGCGGTATATCTGGGATATTGCAGCGAAAAGTAGCACGTTTTATTCATTTTGCAAAGATTCGAATGAGAACAGTGTGGAGACGAAAATTGAAAAAAATGTCAACATCAAATTCAACTGTTAGTAAAAAGAAAACAGAAGATTTAGCAGCACTGGCGTTTAAAGATCTTATCTCCAAAGTATTTATTCAATTTTATAGTGATATTGTTAATTAAATAAATTAGTTTATGTTTATTTATATTTGACTGAGTACACTTTTTTCTCTAAAGATCTCTAAAGATCTCTAAAGCTTCAATTAAAAGAAACTTTGAGCTTCTTATTCCTGCAGTAGAATATTAGCCAACCTATTTAATCTAATATTTTTACAGCTAAAAGCAAAACGTAATACTTTTCGAAAACGTATTAGTCGTTCGGAGTTACAGGTGTTTGGCACCTTGTTCACAGCAAAATACTTCAAATGCGGTAAGCAAGGTGAGCTTGCTCAAGATTGCCGCGAAATTATTTAAAATTCCTCGAACGAACAAAGGCCCGACACAGCAATCGGAGAAGATGAAACACGCCGCAGAATGGGGACAAGAGAATGGAGACGATTCCTCATTGACACCGGAGCCTCGATCAAGGTCATCAAGGGCTCAGCCGGTAGTAAGGTATTAATTCACAGTACACTTTTCCTCTCTTAGTTCGTGTCCCAATCGGCTGATCGCTATTGCTTTTGCTTACCAGTTTATAATCCTGTTACGATTTGCAACCAAAATTTATAATAAATTAATATACAATTAACGTTAAACACTTTGCACGATAACGATGAAAAAGTACACGTATTTGCTTGTTAATATTTGACGAAACCTAAAATCTAACGATTTAATGATTTTTTCATTTGTGATTTTTAACACTTCCAAAACATTCCAATTTACAAAAAAAAAAAAAAAAAAATTTAATAAACGAACAATAAATAACAGGTAGTTAATTTTAATTAATTTAATCGTAAATGGTAAACTTTATATAATCACGACTGACTCTTTGAAAAGCAACAGGTCTATTTATTGTTTCTAGTGGAGTGAATGATGTGCGACAGATCTGATGACTGCGGAGAGCCGTCCGCCTTGCGAAGGTTGCTTTCTCAACGGCGCGGTAGTCTTCGCCTATCCTCGCAGACCAAAGAAGCCGCTAGCTGTATATTATAAAACTGTCGAGTGCCAAGGATTAATCTTATACGTAAATGTTGTACGAAAAATATATTAAAATTATTGCATCATTCCACTGATCCGTCATCGTTTGAAAGGCAGTATTCGCTATCCTTCTCTAAAAACACAGCCTACAATCAATTTTTCTTTCTCAGGCAACTTGTGATTAGCTTAATCGTTGCGCGATTTTACTATTCTCATGCGTGTCTATCTTGAACATTAGTAGATACCAACTTTTCCGTATAGCCATATAATTAAATGAATTCTTGTAGCGTGGAACTAAAAGTTTTGTTGCCTATGTCGGCGTGCAACGAAACAGGGCAGATCCCTAACTCGATAGGTTCTTGTATAAGCTAACGTGGATTACCTTGCAGTATTGTCCGCATCGTGCAGCACTAGTCATTTCCTCTCTAACGGTATACTGTATATCATATGCGGCAATTGCAAATGCACGCGATTGCAAATTCAATGGTTTTTATTTCCTTTATCACAAACTCTTCTTTACATTAACATAGTGAGAACCAGAGAAGAGGAAGATTTTTATCGCGATTCTTTTTATATCTTTCCTGCACCTTGGCCTTGTACATGTGGCAAAATTCCCATATTAAGTGGATAATCCTCTTTGTTTGTCCATTTTTCTCTAAGTGTGATACATATTATTTGCACCAAAAGATGACGTTTCCAAAAATCTTCTGCTTTTATATTCTCAGTTATCACTCTACATACTTCATACCTTCATGAAGTAGCTCTTTGGCTCATTCTCCTAAGTAGAAATTACACTTTCTATTACGAGCATTTCTCACGTTAACTTACTGCTCATATACGCAACTTGCTCTTGGAATTGCACTTCTTTCTTGTCAAACGTTATTTCTCTCTCTCTCTCACTTCACCATCCATGCTTTGTTATAATGCATTGCTCCTATTGTTACTTGCTCGTATACCGCTTTAATACAGATTATGTGCTATGTACTACTATGTAAACTTACGGAAATAAAAAATAAAGTAAAGAATAAAAAAATAGAATGTAAAAAATAGAAATGAAATGAAATGAAAATAAAATAAAAATGAGAGCTGAAAGATATATTCTTTAGACTTTTAGAATACAGAACTGCTTGGAATACAAACCTGCTTAAACTTTAAATACATAACTACACCGAGTGTTTGGCTACAGGTGTAAAAACATTTAAGGGGTGGTTTTTGAGGCCAGAATAAGATGAAAATTCAGAATTAAAAAATTGCGTTTTCGACTTTGCGCCTCAGTTACTGACAATTAAAGATCAGCCGAGATACGCCTGTGCGCGACCAAACCTCTTTACACGATCGAAAGTACGTCGACCTGAACGGTCCAGGGACCAGAACAGGGTGCACGTCGATCCTCAAATCGAACGATACGTAGGCAGCAGCTTACCTCGTGCAGGTTGCAGAGAAGATTATGATTATTAGCCATAAAACGTATACCATCTTGCGCGACGTTTTGTAAGAAAAATCGTAGATTAAACATTATACTTACCGAAAACCGCCTAACGGAATTTTCGAGTATTAATTATAAATAATTGATAAACAATAACACGTATAAATAATGTTTATATAATTTTCACGCACTGTACGCGGCAGTCCACTGAAAAATCACATACGCGTTAAGTGTTCTTGAGACGCTACCAAATGTGGTCGAACGCTGTCTTGCATGAACCACACAAATTTCTCACACAAATTATTCATCACTGCATATTGCGATATTCACATACGTACACATGAAAATACAAAACGAAGGAACCAAAAGAAATGACAAAAAAATTGTTTAAACTTGTATTCGAAGGATTAATTAAGGTATCCTTTTATAGAGTAAAGTGTAATAATACAAATTAACGTACAACCGAATGAAAGATTATATTTTGTCGTATTGAATAGCTCTTTCAAGTTTTCCAATTCGTTGGCGAAATGACGCTACCCTTGCAAAAACAGTCCTAACCATTCTTGCACACACCTGGTCAGAAGCCTGTTCGTTTTCTCAACAGGTATAGCCAACCATGCTTTTAAGAGGAACAGATATCAATCTTTATGTACCGCTTCAAGCTTCTAAATGTACTGTGTTGGTACTTTATATGAAGATTAGCTAGGCTAAGTTAGCGTGCCAAGTAATCTCTGTGATAAGATGATTGACCACTAACCGACGTTAGTCAGGATACGTATAAAGTACGAAGAAGGTGTATAACGTGCATGATGCGATGAAGAATGAGTGGTAAAAAAGGTAGAGAAGTAAATTTCGTATTCGAACCAAAGAATCAGTTCCTTTGTTAAATTCATACAATTCGGTTAAAATAATAAAATTATTTTTCACGCTTCATTTTACTTGGAAACCGATAAAACGCTTCCGAATGTGTCAAGATAATATTATATTTTTATTTTCATTGCTTAAACGTGCATAGAATACTAAATTCGAGAAACTACCAGTTTACACAGAACGGACAAACGTTTCCAAAAAATTCACGTTTCAAATTCACAAAGAGTAACACATTACTTTAGGCAATTAAAACTGGCGTTGTGTAACTTTTCTACCATTTGCGGCCTTGCAACAAAAGATGTTTTGAACGGTACTTTAACGGCGTCGAGCTTACTACGAATAACGACAAAAAGATTCAGAAAATACTTTGTTCCATATAAGCTTTTTACTCGTGATATTGTAGACGATTTACGACAAATTCAAGAAGCATATTGCTAGGTTCACAGTTTTTGAAAGAACGTTTCACTCGTTGATTTATTTCAGAATTACTTACATTTCAGAAAAGGAGAATTACTACAGCGTGTCGAGTACAGTGTTTACTTTCAGTCACTCTAATAACAACAATTTATTCAAGCTAGCGCAAAAGAACAGAATATTGTTTCGCGGTGTGCAATTTGAACAGGCATTAGGACAAAGCGTGCCGTGAACCTGGTATCGAGTTAATAAAAGTATTATGTAATATGCCATTTGAATTTGTTGCAAAGCCCCTGCAGTCTCATGAAAATGGACAAGTATGGTCCCATTTACCCAAAGTGACCCTGGTTTCGCTGTGAGAACAAAATACGTTCGTAGCACACCCAGCACTATTAAAGTACGGTTCGAAACATGTTTCGTTACATGTACAACTGTATACCTACATGTATAGTACATATATACATACATTTCTCATTTTACAAGCATACTCAGTGTTTAAATATCGCTGTTTCAAATAACGTTAATGGTTCTTGGGTGAGATTAGAAGAAACTAGCGTACACTGAAACATTTATATTTATATCAAAGAGACGCGTGCTTGCCGTACGAATAACTGGAGAAGCGACGTTTTATAATAATAATAATAGACGTTCTAAGACGTCAATGCAGCAAAGGATGGTGAGCGTTGATCCGACGGCGAATTATGTACGGCGGTGTGCTCTTCTTAGCTAATGCTGCTCAGCATAACTGAGAGGTCATATCACGCCTCAGCATGAGATTTGTGGTTTCTCGGCCCACCCATCTTCACCCGATGAACAATACAGATAATCGATAAGTCTGAGGTTGGTAACGGCTTTACATTCCTCTGTTATGTTTCTTGCATGTATAATATTTCTCGGAACGAAAGCGTTTAGGAGGCAGAAAAATTATACAATATTTAAACGACATGGTGTACATATATAGAATAATACGGTAGTACATGCAATAATAACCTACTCAATATTTTTCTTTGCTTCTCAATGTAATTCATGCCCAGTTTCTATGAAAACGCCCAAAAAAATCTCGCAAAATACGAATGACGCAAAAAATTGTACGATGTATAATATATTTTTCTCTATTCGACCTTACGATGAAACGTCTTAGAAAGATCATATTAGAATTTTCAAAGAAGAACCTGTATATCTTATTACATATTCCTACGGCTGATACTGAGACGTTTCCAAAAAACTACAAACTTGTGTCTTTCGTACCACCGGCTATCGAGATATGAACTTTTAAATTCGACAGAGAAATACGCTTTTATTTAAAGCTTTCTCCCGACCCATTTTTCGAATAAATTGGCAAACAACGCGTTACGACGCTGCTTAAGTATCTACTGCATACTCCGCCTTCGTAGGCGTCTCGATAGCAGCTAATAAGAAATTTAATATGCACAAACGTTTCACGTGCGTCGTCGTTTTGTCCTACCGATTGTGACTTCCGTTCACATTTGTCCCCATAACTTTTGTGAAACACGTTCTAGGAAAGCTATTTTCCTATATATATATATATTTTTTTTTTTTCTTACGTATATATTCAGAAATACAGCAAAATATTATGCGACCTGTCATTTTCTTCCGTACTGCACATCTCGTCAAAATAACCAAATTGCAGTGAAAATTATTTGAGACGAATGCTGCGCTTCGAAGGGGAGCACGAAATAGATTTCTTTCTATCGTTGGTATTTTTCGAAATATCAAGGCTACGTTTAAATTTTTAAACCAAGAAACTTTTTCCATAAACAAAGTTCTGGATAATACCGATGCTATTATAGTACTTATTAGCATTAAGATGGTATTAAAATGTGCATTAAATCGCTTTTCCAAAAAATGCTTGAAACAACTGTTACTTTGAATCTCTGGTTTCAATACGTTAATCAACGTTAATTAAACGACTCTCTTTAAAGGTCGTATAATGCATATTTCAATACATATCAGTGAATTCGTTTCGATATTATCTGCCACTTTCATTACGAAAATAAATTTAATTGATTTTATGTTGCATTAGCTTACTTAATTTAAAGCGACGAGAATCGTTTCGTTGATGTCGTAAGAGAGAAAATATTGCCAATACTTTTCATTTATTTAGACGCAAAATTTTGTTTAATTAAGATTAAAGTACCTCTTCCTATCCTGCAAAGTTCGTTATCTGCTCTGGTTACAAACAAATATATCGAATTATTTTATAAGGATTCTATCTAATTCTTGCTTATGTTCATTGACGCTTGTTGTATTCGAGCGAGTATGCCTAAGATGCTACAAATCATTCTTCCAAAGACGAGAAATCTTCGCTTGTACCGTGACTGGTAGAGTACAGTCGTCTAGGTTTCTTTGCAATTTTTCCAATTTTTATTTTCTGCATGCACATAGACTAATCTGAGTGCCTCGATAAGTATGGCTATACACGTCTTTAGGAAACTTCAAAGCAATGTTCATTATGCCCGCATTACCGTTAGTTTCAGCGAGAGATTGTATGACATTTTCAAAGCTTATTATTAAATAAATTTATTCTTCAAAATGGCATTTAACTGGCTGTAGTTGAACATTTAGCGTTAGTTGCAGGCGAAGCATTAAATGGATAAAGAAACGTAAAAGTGGTAAATGAAATGCAGGAAAATCCCTTTCTTGTATATTATTAGTACGATGTTGCAATACCGATGAACTATTTTCATTTTCAGATGACTGTAGTGTTGAGTTCCATATTTTCAGTGTTTGCCCAGGTGGCCTTCTTCTTCGCATAAAAAACAAGTCAGCTTTTTCCTTCCTAAACATTATATTATATGCAATATTTTACGTTTACATGTGCAACTAATGTTGATTCCACCAACCTATTGACATTACCTTGCTCGGTGTAAACTTGCCTTCTAAAGCTGTGAATGTAACAAAAACCTACATCATCCTATTCAGTTCTTATAGTCGAGATTTCAGATCATATATTTATGTCAAATTCCGACAATTTTCTTTAGATTGCGCCATCTGTATTCACTGTTCGATAATAATACATTTAATTTTCGTTATTTCCAGTGTATTCTAATTTACGCTTTGGAATCTATCTGTTTCTCCGAGGTTACTATAGTACATATTCTTGAAATGATTAACATATTCTCAAGGACTTTTGCCGCATCGCGATAAAGACAGGTTGGCCTCTTTTCGGGCAAACGTCCTGTCGCCCTTGTGCGATTCTTCAGTATGAAACTTGCTGCTTGTTTATTAGGTTTCCTGCTTTTTAAGACATCATGGATGAACGGCTGGAACCGTTGGAACCTTTTTTGTAAAAGGAGAAATGAGCTTAACAACTCGCAACACTTGAGCCACATATCCACCGTGGCACGCGTTACCGCCACGGAAGCTCAAACTCGACTCTCGCTACTATATCTACTTACGACAAATAATTTTATTTTAATTATCGTTAACAACGTTATTACGCGTTAAACAACGTTGAAATGATATTGGAACGAAGCAAACTTGAAAAAAGTTTCCGCTTCTATGTTGACATATGTGTAGTACCTTTCGATGTGCGGTTCTTCTAGAGTAAGGATAAGGAAGGATGTTGTATTTAAAGTGAAGTTTAATTCTATTTTACAATACAAAAACTGACTACAATATCTCCGTACGCTGTATACTAACACTCGGCTCACAGCTTCTGCTTCACAGGTCAAAAGATGCTCACCCTCAACCCTCGCACTCTTCTCCTCGCACTCATTTACTTTTTACGTCACCAAAGCATACTCTCTCTCTCTCTCTCTCTCTTTCCCAGCACTCTTAAGACTCTTAGTTTATTCCTTAGACTCTAATCTAAATATATAGAGTAAGCCTATATCCCCCCTTTCCGAAACTACGTATGTATTGGATACTTGTACATGACATTCAGGGAGAATATTGATTAAATGAGTATAAAGAACTTGAAGGTAAGAAACTTTGCAGTTATTAGTTTTTGTTATATCTGTAATACGTCAGAAGGCATCTGAATTTTTAGATCGTTTTAATAAATAAGGCAGACTGAATATACCGAATAAAGGAGTGAATATTAATTCGGAGAATTACATACATATAAAATGTAAATACGGTTTGCAAACATTATTTCTATCCGGATATTCCAACGTGAAATTATTCTCCAACTTTAACTCTAACTCCAAGTTTCGCTACATACATTTTATCATACTCTTTTTTTACTAAAAACTCGAGCAATGTAAATTTTACGCATGAAAATATTTTCTAATATCCTATTAAAATACTATTTTAATGAAATACAATTTATACTTCAAAGATCCTAATCCTAACGATATTTGGAATAATATACATTGATGAGCTACCGTCTTTTTCTTAATTGCGCAAATATTTGTGCAATGACAAACGATGAAAGCAATTCGACGGGTAAAGAACTTTGCTTGCAAGATCGTTGATCTTCGTTATAAGTAGAATTATTGATAGCCGCTTCTACGCTCCTTTAAATGAAGAGCATTTTCTCGGCCACAATATGCGAATGTGAATATTAAATATAACGACATCATGAACCGGATATAATCATAAATCAAATTTATGTAGTACATTTCCCAATTTATCTGCACAACCGAAACAGATGCTTGGAAAGAAGTAACGTTAATGCTACCAGGACTTTGAGTAGCGCGAGAAGCTGACGAGAGTATTTTAGGGAATACGGTTAGGAAATCAGGCAGTGCTAAGATTATTGTTTGCGAGGAAGAATCTGATGCGTAATCGGGCACCCTTTGCGTTGGAGTCACCTGGAGTCACCTGGAGTCAAGAGGCCGCAAGAGATTAAAATTGTAGGAACGAAACCGATGCGGGAAGTCACTAGGTTCGTCGCTAAGCAGAGAAAGACGGCGGTGAAATCGAGGAGGTTGGAAAATAGCACGGACGAACTTGATGGAAATGTCGTGCGGCAGATTGATCAAAAGTTGAAACCTTGAGCCGTTCGGTGAAGTTCTATTTTTAAGGGAGACCGGAAACTTTAGGAAATAATGATTCTTCCAAAGTTGACAAAAATGAAATTAACGAAGATAATATGGAAAACACATTACTCTGAAAACTAAACTGCAAACTCTGTGTGCATACGTAACTTTTTGTCCTTGTTGGTTTTCCTTTTATCGTTAATGAAACAAAGTGACTTTCTCTTCTACGTTTATCCTGCTTTCAATTAAATTATACCGTCTAAGTAGTATTAATTAAAAGAATATTCCAACTTTTATATTTTGCCCTTAAATATCTGTTCGAAGCTACCTGATCCTCCAAAACATTTGTTAATCGGGGGTAAAAAAACTGTCAAAACGGGACTCTTACAAGAGAGTTCAAGTTTCAATGTACACAGTTAGTTTAAAACAGAAAAGAAATTGTTCGAAAAAGTTTGGTAAATAATTTTTATTTATAGGAATTAACAGTTTCGTTGGACCCCTGGAATTAAGGGGGGAAATGATACGATAACGAGAATCAGATACGGCAACGTAATGAGGACAGCGTTAACAGATTTTGTAAAAAAGCAGAGGAGAAGATCGGTAGATTGTATGGACAAGAGGAAGAAACGACAGAAGAACGCAGAGGAGTTAAAAGAGAAAAACAATTAAGCAGAAGAATGATCATGCGCGGGCAAGAGCAGCAAGACAGGAATAACGAGGAATAAGGAAAATGGTAGAAAGGAGAAGGGGGAACTGGCTGAATAAGACTCGCGAGTATTTTAAATATTTTAAATATCGCAATTGTCTTTAAAGTATCGTATGGATGTACATGTATATTAATTTCGTAGGCACAGCCAGGTAGCCAAATTCCTTTCGAAAGTCGAAAAGTGAGAAAATAAAGTTATCTGTCTTGTTTCATGAACGTGCACGAGTAAACACTGAAGCAAATAGAAATAATTAGTAATAGAGTGATTAATATTTTATCGTTTCTAATTATTTTCCATATTAACTTTTTATGTAGCTTCTTACGAAAAATTTGTTTTCCAATTTTAACAAAATTAACGTCAGAAATTGTAAAGTTTCCGACAAAAGTATTCGAACGAAAAAGTTTCATTTAAAACTTGATTTAATTTAATTGTAACTTACGTAAAACAAATGTCACTTTCAGTAACACATTGTATATTAGGTACTGTGATTTAGAAATATTCGTGTCCCATGAACAGATACTTTGGAGCCCAATAAGATTATCTTCTCGAACGAAGAACCGTAAATTGCGTAAAACCCGCTTGAAGGATTACGTAGAAACTTACTGTTAGATCTATTGAAATATAAATGTTTGTGTAATAAAGTCACGATAAAACGTATAATTGCAGCTATTGCATCTCATTGCTTATAAGTCAGTGACAAAGTGTCTGTTCACCATAGAATTCGATACATCTTGAAAGCGGATTAACTGTTAAGCAACCGCTAAGATTTCAGAGTTCTGTGATTTCAAATATGTGTCAAATCTTTCTTACTTGTGTACTCCTTCGTTGTTTAACAATTGTGTTTTTTTGTACTCGCATAACGTTTAAGACGAGTCGTAACATTCTTATAAATATGAAAATGAATAACACGTGACTTGGAAAATTTGGTTTTAGATTTGGTTGGTGTTTTTTCTTATCTGTGTGTATTTTTTCAATATTATCGTTAATTTTTACATATCCATGCTTTTATCGACAAAAGAAGTATATTTATAAATCATACAGTATAGGTAATAGTAAACGATCATATGTAACGATTTAATCGAACACAATTTCATATTTAATCTTTACATCTAATATTTATATTTTATTAATGTACATATCAATATCGAATATTTTTCACATTTAATCCCTGTTAATCCGCTACGTACGTATATTTGCGTATATATCATATTTCATCCTGTAAAGTAGCATAATTAACCTATGTACTGTACTTGACTCGTTTACGTTTAAATTTCGTTAAAAATAATCTGAAAACTATTTTCTTCGCTCAACTGATTCTATACGCCACTGATCAAGCTAATCAAACTAAAAGATAACATTATCAAAATGACAAAACTATTTAAAAATGTAGGGATAGCCGAAAATGGTTGAAAAGTTTTCGATAGAACGAAACTAGGACGAGAGCATCGCTTTGCAACGAGAACAATTTGATCTTTAGAATCCTTTGTAAATGCTATGTGCAAAGCTATCTACTGGTTTCCAATGAATTAACATGGTAGTTACTGCGCTTCTTCGCTACACATATGCACGTATGCACATAGATGGACGAATTGGAAAGAAACAAGTGTCATCGTGGCAGACGGGGCGGGGAAGGAAGATCGTAAGTTGGATCAATTCTGGAAATCTCGATCTATTGAGATGCGAGGAACGATAAACGAGAATGCGTTGGTGTTCCAGCTAGGGAGTGTCGCAAGGATCGCCGATGCTGTGCAGCGAATCGTTGCATCGTGCATCCTGCTCGTAACAGGCAACCAGTGAAAGGAATACGCCCTGTGATGATCCGTGGCAAATCCGGCGATCTGAATCCTGTACCGAGGTCGCCTCGGTCCGTGTCTTACGAGACATTGCAGACTGGCCGATTTAATAAGGCATATTTGACGGCCGTCTACCATCCTGTTACGAACTCTACTCCAACTCTTGTGCTATGCATCATGAATAATCGTTGTTAGATGAACACGCGAGAATTAAGATTACACGAGTTAGACAGTTTGCATACCGCTGTAATTGACGGTCTTACAGGCAAAAAGCTTTTTAAATGTTAATAAGGGAACAACTGTCGAATGCCAAGTAAAAAAGAATGCTATTAAACTGTAGGAATTGTATCTCTCATATACATATGCATACGAGATGCGCGTAAACTTTACGAAATACATTCGTTCGTGTATTTCCTTACATCGCGTTCAGTGTAATTATACATGCAAGAATAATAGATTCGTGCATCGATACCGATACTACTAAGCATGTACATCTCATATACCGGAGAAAGATTTCCAAATCGTTCGATAACGTGTCAAGTTTTAAAGCCAATGATTCATCTATCCTTTAACGTTTAACAGAGTCATCATTAATATATCGTTGCTATGCACGCGCGCGTGTGTCTTTTCCCTTTTTTCTCTTTTTTCCTTTTAGAATTCTCTTTCAGAACGATGTTTAAATGCTTGGTAAATATTATTGGAAGAGGAGAGTAGAGTAGTAATTATTTGACTGAAACTTTTACCAAAAACTACATTAGAAACAACGGCAGCTAAATAGAACTCTTTAGTTTTTTTTCTATAGAAAGACTGTCTATATGTTCTTAATTACGAACAATATCTATTTATGTTTTCAATCGATGTTATAACAAGGTTCTCTTATACCGTATTTCGTTGTAATCAATCATAGTAACTCTGAGCTTATGCTTCTTTAATGAGCAGACTCAGATTTATACTAATACATTCTAACCAAGTATTCTACATTGGAGCGATTGCTCAGTTAAGATTAAGAAAAAGGTATTCAGTATCCAAACTGTACTTTGTATCGAATTGCACGGTAATCGATCGTCAAGTACGAACATACGTTCATATATGCACAAAACGATGTTTATTTTTAAAGTTTTAATATCTACAAAAGGTTAGTCACAAAATAGATACATAATCGAATGATGGACGTGTATAATGAGTATATGTTAAATGAATAAATATAGCAGACGAAACATTTCTTTGCTGATCTAACAAGATTTTATACTTGTAACCACAATAGATTCAGTGGATATAAATTCAAGAAAAATATATTATCAACGTATATTGTACAATCGACAAGAAATACAGTTTCAACTTCAAGAAATACTTCAACATTCTGTATGTATGTCTGGATGTACGCGGTTATAAATGTTTTTACGAAACATGGAAAATTTGTCATTTTTAATGTCTCGAAACTAACCCCGTGTTATCATCTTTCTTTACACTTTGTTCAGAAACCTTCTTTTGCTACAAATTAGCAAAATTCAAGTATGTAAATATATGTAAACGCGTAAATACCTTGCCAATCGGCAATATTCGTTAGAAACGCAATCGCTACCCTGCTTATACATTATACGAATAGATGAAACATATTCTTTCCCCTTCAACTTGTTTGAATCAGTGGCGGGGCGGGAAGGAAGTAGAAGCATAGGACTGTGGCGACTATAAAACCTCATCGTGATCCGTCTGATGTCGTACTTCTAAGCACCGCAGGATAGGACGAACTCTTATCACGTGTCTTTTCGAAGATCAAAGTGGACCGTGATTGAATATTACTTTTCAAAAATCGTGTCGTGCCAGGTGGCTTCGTGACTGATTAAGGATTTTCAACCTCTGCTATTGCTGCTATTGCGTAGTCATCATGAAGATTTTTGTGAGTGCAATGTATTACTCTAATCCCATCATCTTCAATTTCTTAGTCAATACTAAAATACGTAATCCTTAGGATACTTTAAAAATATCTTTACAACTGTAACAAGGGGAAATTTACAAAAAGGTTACGCAAGTTTTGTTCGTTATTAAAGTTATTAAATTATATTGTTATATCGTATTTTAAATACACTCGGATGCACAACATACCGAATATAGCTACGTAAAACTAATTAATGCGATTCCTGTGACGAGGTACAGTTCTTAAAGAACTTGTTCCTACCGAATAACTTTTACAATGAAACCAAATAACTAACGTCTTTAACGCATGTTTCGTCTTAACATTTTCTAAACAACTGACAATTACAAACGTTTAACGATTCTGAACCTATCGATTAACAACTAAATAACTAACTGTCATTCCCATTATTAACGTCCACTAAGAAACAAATAATCTAGCGATATGTTTATCGGTCAAACACAGACGTAAACGAGTAACGTTTCGCATATTCCCTAGCAGTTACAACCAGCACAGCATCGATCGAGTTATGAAAAATTGTTAGAATCGTTAAAGATCCCAAATGCTATACGCATAATTTTCTAAATACGCTATAAATTATGTGTAATGTATGTTATATATTATAAAATACTGTCTTAACAGGAGTTATAAAGTATGTTTTAGTATACCTTGACTTATTTGAAACGCCTTTCTTCCGAATGTCTCGTAGTTTTGTTTCGGCGCACTACCAAAGATAACTTACGTTTAATCAGAGATCGATCTATTGTACAACAATAATTATATTTAAGGTAACATACATACGTTCAAATATAAAATTAACTATTTAACTTCACGTACATCGCACAAGCTCAAGGGCACAACGTTATTTTGCAAACTCAGAATCTTGATTATACAATTAAATTTAATCGCGTCACTGACTTAATTTCGTAAGTACGTCAAAATCCTGTAGATGTATATGAGAGACAGACATTTGTGCATATCGCATACATCGCGTTTATTGAATTCGATTGAAAACGAGTCTTCTTCTATTTTAAGTAACTGTGATTTAAGTTAATAAATACAGAAATATATCGGCAATTTATGTGCACGTATTTTCTATTAAATAATAAGATTCCCTTAATAATGTAATATAATTAGTGTTAGACGAATAGATGGATAAAGAAGATAAAATACGCAGCGCATCAGTTGCATATAATTATTCATAACTTGCATAGCTGTCTGCCCACGTGCGATTCATTCTATTAGTTCTTCTTTGTTATTAATATACGATCTATGCAGTTAGGCAAGTACACTGTTCTGTGTGAAAAGCAAAGTCAATTAAAAACGTAGATATATCTACAAATTAATTATTATGTTATTACAAAATGAGAAATACTCTTCCCACCTTTTCCAAACATATTTTCGTTGTATTAACATTTCACACGGCTCTGAAAAGTATTATTACTATTTATTACTAGGAAAACTGTAATTAGTTTGCTGCTTATCCCAAAAATATATATATATATACAACTGAATTATACGACAAATGAAATATTAATTTGTAAACCAGTTGATAAAAAGTAATCAATTCCACTTCATATCAAGAACATTTTTCTTTTGTCTAATATGACGGACGATACTCTTTAAACATACACACATGTATGTACATAATAGATTATCTATTTTTTTCGTGTACTTTCAAGGACGCACGAATCGTCTTGCGCCTCGCTAAAGTTTGTTAGTCAAAGTATAATAAGGAAAATGAAATTGACATTTTTTTTCTTCTCTTCCGAAACGTTTGAAACGTAACCTTTTCTTAAATTATAATTGTCTCTTCCGAATCTCTTTTCTACGCACATTTTTGTGCGCCTCATCAACCGTTTCATTCTCCTTAAGGAAAAATACGACCTTTGGGTATAATAAATTGTTTATTTCATAAAAACTAACATATCCTATACCTAGTGTAAATAATATGGCAACAAGTGGGCCAATTTAAAACAGACAGCTTTAAAAGGCACTTGAGTTCATTTACGTTCTCTCTTAGGTTTTTTTGGGACTCACAACGATGGTCTGTGCACAATTCAACAGATACCCGTACAACCCTGACTACTACGGTCGACGTTTCGCTATATTACGACAGTCGCAAGATTCTTCTCCCGATGGATCGTATTCCTACAGGTGAGATCGTCTTTCCACATCGTCCTGAACGTCGACAGAACGATAAGCGTCGTCGAGGTACGTTTCCTCAAAAGCAATCTCGACACGCTCGAAGAGGCTCGCTTATAATCTCAATCCTAAAAACACTTTGTCATCTGTTCACGTCAGTCTTTGTTTCAAGTCCATTATAGGTTCTGCATTCCTGTTACCCCATTTTGTTACCAGGACCAACCAATCATTTGCCATAATGTCATAAATATATCAACTTTTTTGTATTTCGTAACTTTCACTAAGAACGTAAAGTCTATATGGAAGAAACCGTATGTACACCGTTCGGAAATTGAATTCGACAATGCAATGTTTGTTGATTGAAAAATGTCGCAAATGAAATATCGCGTTAAAGCGTGTCTTGATGTATTTTAATGATATGTCATAAGATGTATACGTAATCCTATACATATGGAAAATATATCAAAAATGTATCAAAAAATTACGTACATATCATTAAGAATAACAGAGAGAGAGAGAGAGAGAGATGCGAAAAGTATAATTTTTACCTCTTGCAAGCATCTTTCTTCTTATGATTAATTAAACATACGCGATATTCATATTCCTTTGATTCTATGATATCATTACAGTAATACGCATATAAAAATCGGTAACTACTATTATGAAGTTATAAAACTTGTACGTTTGAAGATATCGTAGAAACGTCTGCCTACGTATCCTATCTATTATATTCGTTCCATCTCCCACGCTAGAGTTTGATTTTCACGAAGTAATTATGTAAATGTGCGCACCTCGGGTATGTCCCTAACAGTTTTTGTTGCATTCTGCATTACAACATTGTGTTCAGGTCAGACAGATAGCAACAAATTTCACGATGTATCTTCTAACCAATTCAGGAATAGAATATGCTGTTAATGATTTAATTTCATTGCAAATATGTGCATCCGTTAACGCGAAATATAGCACAAACGACAACTTCGTTTCGAAGGACTACGACAAATTTTACACAGCTAACCGGTATTTGGCGGTTTGTGCAGTAACTTAACTTTCCATTGCACTTGGATTTTCCCAACCATAATTAAATACGTTAAGGTCACGAACAAATCTAAGGTCAAGTTAACATCTATTCTTGTAAAAACACTCCAATAATTTTGATTTCTTAAGTGGGTTAGGAACTTTTATATATCCATCATAAATATCGTACAATGTCCTTGTGAATCTACATATAAATGTAATTATTATAATTAGCCTAACTTATCTTGTGACAGAATGTTCATGACTTTAGATATCCTTAACGTAGATGTTTGAAATTATTGTCTTCTTTGTTCCTTGAATATAAAACTTTTGAATATGAAATTATCGATCTTTGCATTGAATTGTTTCCATGTTATATTTAATATTATACCTATATATATACATATTTATATATACAAGTTGCATATTCTACTATATTCTTACTCTTGAAATATTCTTATTATTAAGATATTAGATCAGTTCCTTCGATCATCGTAATATTTAAAAATATCAATTTGCAATCTACAAATTCTATGTGCCTTCTCTTCACTTGTAGAAACCTTATATATTGCATGTATTAATTCACAGATTTTTACTTAAAAGATATTTGGAAGTAGATGTTTATTAATATTTTGTCTTGTCAATACGTTATTTATCCTTGTTGTGCTAGTAATTGAAAGAAAATAATTATTTCAATCGATAAATGCAACATACGAAGATAGTACGTGAATTCTGAAAAATATATAATTTGCCAATATCAATTAGGTTGTTGCATAGTTTGTTCTGTTAAATGCAACGCACGAACAAATACAAACTTCAAATGAAGAGTACGGAAGCGTAAACAGAGAAGTGAAAAAGAAGGAAAGGAAGGACTTACAGGATATTCAGCTGTGAAAAGATATATAATTAGCTTTGATGTTAATCATTCGTGTTAGTCGGCTGCGCAGTTAGCAATAATACATTACACAATAGAATAATTACGATCGACCTACCTACTTACCTACCTACCTACCAACTTGGTAGCCGCTGTCTACTTACCGTACGTACAATGTACAATCCGAAGATTGCGCCTAGAACTTGGCCTCTCCTGTGTCATATAACGTTTGTAACGAATCGGACCAACTGCCAACCTCGTCCTGCATTTTGGACTTTTACAAAACGACAACCCTTCGAAAAATAACCAGTATCGATCTCCTTATAACGAATCAGTTTTGCATCTTACAATTTTCACTTATTTTCACGTGTATAATAACTTCCTGTTAATATAATACCTAATCGGCCTTTTGTCAAGTTAAGGTGTACTTCGCAAATCTTCAAACTCGATTTTCTCAGAAACGAAGCGTTGTATGAAAAAGCTTTGTTTTTTACTTTCCACCTATCCTTAATATAAATTTATATTTTTAACAATCGATCATTTCCTTTCTTTTCTTTCGGAGGTATACTAATATACGATATAGTTATAACGAAATACATTTGTTATACCGAAATAAGATTTGTAAAGCAACATAAAATTTTATTTATTATATACACGATAGATTAATTCAGAAAACTAGAAAACGAATATTTGTAGCATTATAACAATATCGTAACGTTATACGAAAAAATTGCATCATTTTCTTTCTATATAGCACGACAAAGCACGGTATGCAAAGGTTTCTAAATTATCTGTGTACATTGTTATAGTTACGATACAGAAAATGGTATATCCGTAGCAGAACAAGGCGTTCCAAAGTTTGTTGGACCAAATCAAATTGAATCTGTACGAGGACAATTTAGTTACACCGCACCAGATGGTACACCGATTTTGGTTACTTACACCGCCGACGAAAATGGTTTTCAACCTAACGGTGCTCATTTGCCAACACCACCACCGATTCCAGTAGCGATACAACGTGCTTTGGCTCATAACGCGGCTCACCCCGAAGAAGAAGAACCCTACAGAAGATACTGATCCAGATGAGACACGTACTAGCTACCGGAAGCTCATGTGTAATAAATTGGAACAATACAACATAGACGAAAGAAGACTTTTACGACCGTAAGCGATCATCCCTGATAAATTTCTGACATGCGATACGTGTGCATTCCCCTAAATTCAGTTTATCCGATCTCTACAATAGCACTCTCCATATTATCCTATTGCGTTTTAAATATAAGAAAACCGATTGAGATTCGTCGTTATAATTTCAAATTCGTAACAAGTGATTAAGTTTCGATATAATGATCTTAAAACACTTCTAATTAAAATTGTGCATTTCAAAATATCGATAGTTGAGATGAAATCGTTGTGAAAACATTATTAGGAGGTTGTTTACTGAATTTATGCAATTTTGTAAGATCTCGTGTCATAAACGACATTTCGAGTTGCGCATCAAAGTATTAAATACACTTTCTATGTTGTGTTGTCTAATATCGTTCTAATCTACTGATCATATTGACCTTGTTCTAAATGCCTGCCACGAACATCATGTACTAGAATGTCGCTTTATAAATCCTAATACGAAAAGACTACTGCTAATTTTAGTAGACTCGTATTTTCTACGTCCTTGAATCTCGTTTATTATACGTTATTTCTTTGCACGTGATACAAGTAACTCTTACGAGTGTACTATTTTTCTGTATACCGACAAAGGTGCAAAGAAAATGATAAAATAAAAGAATTATGGAAAAGGAAGAAGGGGAGGAATACGTTTTATTTTACATTTTATTATAATGTATATTATGTATGTATAAATAAACATTGATATCGCGATCATTCGTGTGTCGTATACTTTTCTGATCTCACTAACAGGCAACGTGAAGCTTGAAAGGAAAAATAAATAAACGTGCACTCGTTGCTATTTATGATAAGAACGAAAGCAAGTTAACGCCTACTACTAGTTAACTAGGCTGAATTAGCTTCAACTAGGTTAACGATGCATAAAAGTAATTTTGGAAAAATGACGGTATTCTTTCGGTTCCTCCTATTATCTCGCAAGTGTTTTACACTTTCCATAATTTGAGCTACATCGAAATAAGTTATACAAACATATTATTAGCTACACTAACTCGCAAGTATCCTCCGTATACTAAAAATCGTCGTTGCCTACGCCACGCACAATACGCACATAAAAGTTTTCTTAGGCTACTAGTATCTTGGGAACGCGGCGTTAGGGGGTATGGCCCCCCTAGCGGCACAATTCGGTAGAGCATGTCTCCCTTAACAATAGGAGAAGACGAAGGAGTGCCCCGGCTGGAATTCCAAGCTCCTAGCAACGTCAGGAAGACCACCGTAGGGTTTTGGTCGATATGAGTCCGACACTACCTCGTCGCCACCCAGAGGGCGCCGGGGTGTCCATGAGGATTTCCCCACGTAAAAAAAAAAAAAAAAGGCTACTAGTACCTTGGAGCGAACAAAGAGATATCTATGTAGCTTAGAGCACTGCAGCCTCTAATTAGTGTACGCGAGTACCACGATGAAGCATTTGAGTGTATAACCTAAAATAGTCGCCAATGACCTCGTAGTTGATGCGACTATGTATAACCAACACACACACACACTACCTTACAAAAATGTACGGACACTCAAAAATAATAGTATTTTTGGCAAAATATAAATTAGTTTGAAAGTTATGAATAGAGCGACTCGAGATCCCTTTATTAGAGCTAATCCAAAAAAGAAGGGATTATTTGGGATTATATTGGTGCCAAATGATACATTACGACGAGGCATCAATTACAATAAAATTTCAACTTGAGCCGATAATTAGCTTCTAGGATACCGAAGATCAAAGAAATCAAAGTTCATTAAAGCGCAGCATTTACGAGCTTCGATATGCCGACTTTAGGCCAGTTCAATACTTATAAAAAATACTTTTAAAAATACTTATAGAAAATATCGACGAATTGAAAGATTTTCAAAATTCATAATGACCCATTCCACGAGCTGAACGATACGATCTTGTGATCGAAAAGCCCGTGCAATTTTGTAATTTTCCGGTCTAGAAAGTGCCGATTGAAAAGACGATTATTTTGTGTTGTTGATTCACTTGTTTGTGACCTACTTTGGTTTTTTTACTCAGATTGATCGATTAAACATCTCAGATTTTGTTGTCTATTAAGTAAGTTGTAGCCTTGTGATGTCGTCGATTTTGCGAATGCTTGAAACGAAATCTGCTCTCGCGTTATTACTCGTTCGAAACTTTTCGGTAAAGCTCGGTTATGATTTCTCAATTACCGCCAGATCGATATAAATGGATATGATGGAACTATTATTCGATTGTTTCTGTTTTTACAAAACTGAAGAAAATCTGTGGAAGGACAACGATCTCAAAGCATCGAAGACATAAAACGAAAAACGTTGTGCGAGCAAAGAACAAAGTGAATTGTAAAAATGTTCCAAGGACTGGGAAAATCGTATTATCGTCGATGGGGACTAGTTTGAACGGGCCAATATAAATATCGAGGAATAAATACATATTTATGATCCTAAAAGACACAAAAATTCCACGAACCTTTTCTTCCTTCTTCCATATTGAAAAGAATACCTGCTGTATAAGCTTTATTCCATCCACAGCATTCCCAATGCATTGATTGTTGCGAAAAACTTACGTCAAACTTGGAACAGCAGCATCATACTATGTAAGATATGGGATTTCATTTGAAAATTCTTTCTTAATGGGAAACAACGCACATGTTCATATTTATCGAGAAAATTAAAAAATTGCTGACTGTTGCAGCCACATTATAACGGTTGCATGGTTCACCGGGTACGGCCAATATCGTCAGATGCATATATTCAGTTCTAATGTATCTAATGTATCCATCAACATTTCGAAAAATCAAAATCAAGAAAGATTAATGTCAGTACAGTAGATGATCTTGGTTCTAATGTAGAGAAAAACGGGGAAATATCGATCGCTTAAGAAAAGTTAGCTGAAAACAAGCTCGAATTGTCAAAATCGCTAAAAATACTGTTCGAAATAGGTAAATTAGTTTATTCTTTGCATCACGATGAAATATGGAATGCATAAAGTTAATCATTCAAAAGAAATATCGAGAAGAAGGAAAAGTAAGCTTTTACCGGAATTACTCTACCTATGGGATAATACTAATCAGTTTTTCTTTCATACTTTATAAATGGAAGAAACAAAATTACTTATAGAATCGTTAATAAAACGACTGTTTTGTTTATTGCGTTCATAACGTATTATTGATTGCACATGAATAAACAAAAGTGCAAGAGTGAACCGTTTATAAATGTAATATTACTCGAATCCGTGTTACAGGCTCAAAATTCGCTCTTATTTTACCGTTTTACCGCTTACCGTTCGATATGGTCGCGGTCCTGCGTAGCTTACTACAATTAAAACCTTTGCCGGCCAAATGTTTGTAAGGCCGAATTTTCAAAATCGTTCGTTTCCATAAAAATCGACCGTCATTTTTTATTTTAGCGACCCAGAATATCCGCGAAAAGACACATTCAGATAACAAATTTTGTAGTTCAAATATTATACTTTACCCGGTATTCCTTTTAACATATCGTGCACCACACTGAATCGGCCATTGTGAATTTTGAAAATTTAAGTTTAAATTCCTTGTTGGCAGTTGGCAAAACTCTATCCAATTGACGCAAAGTCCGTATATCGAAGCTGCCACATTAATGGATTTTGACTTCTCCGATCTCTCGTATCTCGCAAACTAATTATCGACGTAACTTGACATTCAGTTGTGATTGGTGTCTCGTTATAAGGTATCATTTGCGATTTAATACGCTATAAAGATATCGCTGCAGTTTTTCATTTAAAGAATTCATATGTGTTACTTATATTCGGCTCGTGCGGTTTTCAAGCTACAGATAAGACAGTCCGCGTTCGCCCCGGCCAACGACGATCGATTAGACCGCCTGGAGCGAGTGCTCGTGGATCCGGCGACGAAACATTAATCTCTCTGTTCGACCCCCTGAAAGACGATGTCGTGATCGAGCAGTGAACTTGCCAAGCGGTGTGGCCGGGACGACTTGTCGGTGATGCGGTTGGTCGCCACGCGACTGCAGGACCGCAGAAACTGTGCTATAGAAAGACGCTGCTATTTAGTCGTCCATTCAAGGAGGCAGCGTCGTATGAAGCACGTCCTCGCCAAAACTCAGAAAACTATTGTTTCCAGAAGCTACGCGAATTGTGCAAGTTGGACATCGACGTATCCGATAAGTATCAGGTGGATATAGCGATCTGCGGCGTACCGGACGACGCTGTTGCCCACATGGTGCGCTCGGCGCGTTATACGTCGCTTTATTAACGCCGTTAACATGCCATCGGCGACATGCCATCGCAAGGGCGGGAATCGACGGGGACGACCGAGAAAGGGAGGCACCGGTGCTGAGTGGTAGGTTGCGGTGCAACGAATCCGGAAAGGAGGGTGATACTAGCAAGCGGGTAAATATTCTCGACCGCATAAAACCGCTGGCAGATTTATGCGAGATTGGCGTGTGTGTCAACGGGGAACGAATGGATAGTCTGGTTGACACGGATAGTGCGTGCACCGTGATGCGCTCGTCGGTAGCCGGGGAGTTTGGTATTGCGACAAAGGTTACCGCTTCGAATGTTTGCGGGACAAACGGTGGTGGCGAACAAGGTGGCTCGCGTGACGATCGCGATCCAAAACGCGAAGGCCGACGTGGACTCATTCGTAGTTCCCGACGAACACACGCGGCATCCCGTCATCGTCGGACGGAACTTCATATTACAAGATCACGTAGTCACGATCAAACGTGGAAATCGCTTGATATTTAACGAAACTCGTACGCTGGGGCGCAAGCAAATCGCGAAAATCAAATTACGATTTGGTGAGATCGAGGAAGGAGCGCGTCCGAAGTGCGTTGCGTTGATCGACGAATTTCGTTGTTACACCTCGTCGTGGACGCGCGACTTGGGAAAAACAGACGCAACGGTGCCCAAAATTAAATGCGTGACGGACTTGTCGCCTCGCGAAGCCGGAAGGAAGTCCCATAGGTGAGACGATGAAGGAACTGTTGGACGATGAAATGATTCGGGAGTGGGAATCGCCGTATGAAAACCCGATTGGCTTGTTAAAGAAGAACAAGAAGACGAGCGATTATCGGTTGTGCGTCGGTTATCGAAATGCCATCACGATGAAGGACAAGTACCCGCTACCGCTGATCGACGATCAGATCGACAAACTCGGGAGTTATAAATATTTTACGGACCTGGATTTATCACGGTATATCTCCGACAAAATGGAATTTAAGCTTGGTTTCGCTCGTATAGTAAATTATTTACAGCTGTGCTCTTTATTTACCTGGAAAGGTACTTGAATTAGAGGAAATCAGGTGATTTCTTCGAGACCTATATGCTTCTTTAAGAATTTTATGCTACAAATTTTACTCCTAAATAAAAAATACTGACTTTATATTTGTATATCAGTAACTTTATACGTAACTTTATAAGCAACAATAAATTGATTATATTGTTGTCATTATACGATACTAAAGTCAAATACTCTCTATAAGGTCCATGTAATATACTATAACATACATAGTATAGTAGCGCAAACGTATTTTGACCCAAGCTAGAAGTACATTGTCGTATTATTTATACATTATACATTACGATATACATTAGGGCATTAAATATCTTTATAGTCGCGTTTTGTATACGTGATATGAAAATACTACGTGATAAGTTAAATAATAATAAAACGAGGCACGAGCTGTTTATCTTAACGTAACGATTTACATTAAGTATCGTGATATTACTCTGTCGTAGTGAGGAAATATCAATCTTAATTAACCATTGGAAATCTGAATTTAAATTGGCACACCTATTGTCATTTTATTTTTTTATTATGTTACAAAGAACACGATTAGGAAATTGTTTCATATATTGAAATAAACGATTTCTCTACAGCCGCACGACTTTCACGTTTTTTAAATTAACAAAGATATTCATATTAATTGCGTTTTAAGGTTTTAGGAACAACGTATGCACTTAATTGGCTCTCTGTAGCTGGATCATAATTTTACTGCGTTATGATGAGACTAAAATCATAAATACATGGTTGTTCGGGTTTTTGTAAATTATTCTACACAAGACGAGGCAAATACACGGTCCCAATTCCTCGTCATGCGAATTTACCACTACTTTTGCTTCGGTGATATTTCTTTTAATAAACGAAAATAAAATATGATATGATTTTTCAAATTTACACCTTTGTCTTTAGCATTCCATAATCAATTTTTTAGTAGCTACGTTAATTCCTGGCCCAAAAATCTAAAAATCTTTTCATCCATTTTTTTATTTCCATAAACGATAACAACACGGACCTTTTACTTTGTATTAAAAGCATCTAAGGTGCCTATATCACATGCCCCGGCTGCCGGCTACGACCGTTAAGGTCCCGCATGGAAGACGATGCGTCGTGAGTTCGAATCCTCGCCCTGGTGGAAATATTTGCTGACAGGATGGATGGAACCAAGAGCTCTCAAAAGTTGAGGAAACGCAAACAAGCAAGGAGGCCCGCACTTGCGTTGTGATGCTTTCTCTAAGAGCTTGGTAAAAATAGCACCACTGTCGACAATGACCTGACCTGTCCGACGACAGACGATTCATATTGGCCCCCACTCTGGTGATTTACCGACCCTCGCCCGTGGAGGTTTTAGCCGGTAAGAATCCGGCACTACCTTGCATCACCACCACCCTCTGCTGTGTCAGCTCTTCCACAGCAAGGTGGTGTGCTGTGAGAGCAGGTGTCTATGAAGATTTCCTCCACGTAAAAAAAAAAAAAAAAAAAAAAAAATTTTTTTATAGCGGGGCAGGCAGCTACGATCGTTAAGGTCCCGGATGGAAGACGATGCGTCGTGAGTTCGAATCCTCGCCCTGGTGGAAATATTTGCTCAAAGGATGGATGGAACCAAAAAATTGCGGGGGAGGCCCAGTGTTTTTGTTGCTTACCTGCAGTTCCTGGGCCTCCCTCGACCGCTACAGGGAAGATCATCGTGGAGGTTTTTTTTAGTCGGTTAGAGTCCGACACTACCGCGTCGCTTCTCTCCCCCAGAGGCGGATTTCCTCCACGTAAAAAAAAAAAAAAAAAAAAAAGGTGCCTATATCACGAGCTGCTTTCACTCACTTATTGCAGACGATTATCCATAACAAGGTACGTGTCGAATATATTGCTTGACTATGAATTTGCAAAGTTTTATGCAAATCCAAGCATCATATTACGCGATGTTCCTTGTTAGTTCTTGCACTACTAATACATCAAAGCTGAGTGCCAATTATGTAATTCAAACCTACATTTATTTACTTGACATATATGTCTGTACTAAGACTGATTTATTGCAGTCTGTCACTTCTGAAATCATCATTTAATTCACCAATCCTGTAATCGTAATTGAATGTCCTCACGCCATGAAATCGTGCATCGCGAATTTTATCGACATTTAACGAAACATTTAGCCAGTTAACATTTCATGCGACACTCCGATTCCGCATTATGTAAATTAGTTTGTATAATTCACGCATCGACAAAAATTTATTTCTACCGAATGATTTCCAAATTTCGCATCGCATTCGTTTATAAAATCTCAATCTCTTACCGCTTCCTAATTTTACACGAAATTCGTTAAAAGTTACCTACTTCAGTTACCCAGTTTATCCTCGCGTTCAACAATTTTAACGGTTCTAAGAGATAGATTCGTCCTCGCGTACTTCTCACGACGTCAACTTCTAGCTAAAGTTTTACAGAAAGAATGTATTGTTAATAATAATAAAAATAAGAAAAAGGAGAAAACAAATAAAACTAAAAATTAAATAAAATATCGAACAAAAACACCTAAACTATTAAAGCGTAATATCGAATCGATGGTGATGTTATTAGACAACAAATACGAAACATATTACTTGAAATAAATTTACCTACAAGTATTGCAAGTCGTTTTATAACAATCTCCTATGGATAGCAACAAATTGTACTTTTTAAATTACTCCGTAGAGCTCTTGATGGAATACATAAACAATTTCTGCTCTGCTAAGAATGTGATTTTAATTTTTTTAAGTAAAGCGATTATTGCGGATTAGAATATTGTCGTTTCTGCTCAAAAGATTTTTCACGTTTTGCATGGTTAAAAAGACATTGCGAACAATAAAATCTCAAAATGTTACCGTTAACTTGAAACTTGATCCGGGAGGTAATAATCCAATTTTAAAGTTATATAACTTACAGGAAGTTAGTTACATAAATGTTTAAGAAATTAAATTAAATTAAATTAAATAAATTAAAATTCAGGACAATACTGTTCAACTCGCTTTTATTCTTCAAATTTATTTAAATTTTAATCCTATTTAATCCAATTTTGCATAAAAATTATAGTGTTTGATTTTTAGTGCTAGAATTATAGCGACAAATAGAATCTATGATAAATAGAAGAATACTTTTCAGATATTACATTGAATCAAGTTTCTCCTACTTGGTTTAATAAAATTTATATTTATATTTATGGTACATTTTGTACATTAACGGATCCTAGTTTTTTTTTCATATCGGTGTATTAGTTAGAAAAAGAAAAACGTTGTGCCGGTAACACTCGAGTTTGCTTACATAACAGTAAATCGTACATTTTTCAATATCTTTGAATGTTGGTATATTTAACCAGGCCCTGATTCAAATTTTTCTTAAAATTAGAGGTTTTGCATTATATTAATTAATATAGGACTGTAACGAGCAAACCACGTGTCTTTCTTAATTATAAAGAGGAAGCGATGCTGGAAAAATATATGTGTAAAATAAATTTCCTGCGGAAGCACGTCGTTGGCTCGACGATATAAAGTTAGGGCGGAGAAGTAGTTGCCTTCGTTTTACAAAATACGGTGCGAAGAAACTCTTAGAGGGCCCGATGCAACATGATGCGTAGAAAGTGCTCGGAACGATCACTCCCAGCATGTATAAAGCTTGTAATTTCGCAATCTTTCAAAAATTCCAGGCGAAATAAATTTCCGAATTTGTCGAATCATACAGATCGAGAGTAAGCATTTTCAGCAGCTTCTATGAAGGTAAGCAGTTGTGGATTATTGAAACACAAAAGTGGCTGCAACTTTTAAACAAGATCAAGTAGCATACATATTTATATGAATCTCTTTTTATCGCCCTGTCCACTCCCGAAATGGATCCCGTATGTTATGAAATACCTTGTATATTGAAAAATAAATTTTGATTTTCTGAGAAATGCTAAAACTCGACAATCTTCCTTTTTACCACTGGCCACTTTGTATCATCTCCCGTTATAAAAAGCAACAAATACAAAAAGATGTAATTAGCCATAACTAAAGTCGAAATATTTCCTACGTGCGATGAAATACGAAAAGTAGAGAACTTTGATGCAAAAAGTTTTAGTGGACAATACGTGACATACTTTTCGACATATTTATGTATATTTATTGCGATATATATTTAATATCCGTAGTTCGTACTTGACATTTAATTTTTCCAATATCTAACTATTGCAAATAAAAAGCTCTACAACTGATATACAAAGTAAATACCGATATTTACCTTGCAACCTTACAAATTTGCGAAATTCATCTTATCCTTTTCTACGATAGATATTGAAAGTTAAATAGAAAAATGTTAATAACACGTCCGCAGCGATTCCAGTTCTTGAAACCGTGCGTCTGACAAAACAATCCGTAATTTATATAATTAGTAATTTAAGAATAGTAGAGGCATAATTTTAAAGAAAGTTACACCATCATTTGCATTCTGTGCCGAAACTACCATTTTATGTGAGAATGTTAAAAGGAATCATTAGTCAGTGACAAATTATATAGGTTTAGTAGGTGCGAGATTTTAGGGAGAATAACCGAAATGCCAGTTGAATTAATGTTAATAGTAATCGTAATACCACGGTAAAGGTGAGTCAGTGAAAGCAAATCATCGGTCTCTTGTCCATTGCACAACGATTGACCGACCGACCGAACGATCACATAGATGTTGGTAAAAGGATTCGGTGCACCTACCGTACCATCTTGCCGATCAAATCGCATAATTTTTATATTAAACTTATATATATATATGTATATGTGTATGTATAATATCTATATAATATATATATATATCTTTGAATAAAATATATCTTAAATTCTATAAATTGTTTCGACTATCAAAAGAGCACAATGATAATTCAAACATAGAGATACTCGTCTGTGCGCATGTCCGATAACTAACTCAATTCAATTTTTTTTTCAACAAATAAGTTAAAGAAAATTTTGTTTCATATTCCCAGTTTATTTTTATATATAGACTCAGCCACTCGATTACGTCGATTACCGATAGCATTGTTTAAATGAAAGTTTGTGGTAGTATAAGCAAAGTTAATGATATTAATTATAAATTAATTAGACGAAATTTGAGTTAAAAAAGACTGAGCACCTGTTGCATCCAACTTCAAAATCTAAACTGTAAACCTAAATAACCAAAACCTAAAAGATTCTTAATCATTTAACCGTAACAGATATATATTTATATATTATTATTCTGTCCCTTGAACCCTTCAATATGTTTGTTGTACACAAGAATATTTTATTTCATATAGGTATACTGTAACGTGAACGTATTAAATGTTTCAATTTAAAATACATACCGATCCACTTGGTCAAAAATTTCACAAAGATTTAAAACTATTACTATCTCGATCACAATAATATAATTTTTATTAATTTAGGTTTCCCCTTTGCGTGTCGTTTTACTAATCCAACATTAAAAAGTGCGTTTTATTTCCCAGTACACGAATACTAGGACAAAGTCCTTCTAAAAAAATCCACTTAATATGAGACCACACCATATGCATGGAACTAGCTGCAAGTAGTGACAGATAATCATTTGTACGATTGTTAAATCAATATGAATATTTGATATCAATTTTCATTGTTAAAGGGATTTACGAATAAAAATGACGTTATATCATATGCCAATTGTATCAAATTAATAGGCAGGCTACTTTCAGAAAAATCGCATAGTCGTATTCTTACTAATAATAGTCGCATATACGTGGCAGGACCAAATGGCTGGTACAACCGGATAGTCAAGGGAGTGACTGTACGTGAAGAAGTAAGTCGAATATATATCGTAAACGGTATTTCACCAGGCTTCGTTTCCCAGAAAACGGTAATGAAAAAGTTGTATTTTATATTTTCAACTTATTTTTTACCAGTTGTACCACTCGTCTGAGCTGATCCTACGTATATTGCTACGATATAAAACTATAGCATACAGTAAGGAACAAAACTAAACACACATCTTTCACAAGAAAATAACATTTGTCAAATTGACAGCCGTACATGCTTTAGAAAAGAGACATCGTCGTAATATATACAGCGTACATGTATGTTTATGTAATAGTAAAATGCTTTTTTCTAGAGTATGCATGGTTATTTATATATACATGTAAATATGTTTACACGATTTTAATGAAAAAAACGTAAAACAATGAATGTAACTCTTAAATAAAATTCAAATATATGCCCTATAATGTATGGTCTAAACTACTAAAATGTATACTCTACAAATCTACAAATGTAAATCGCGTTCTATTCTAATGAGTGTTGTCTATCTTTGGCATAAATAAATGATTACTCTATAAGCGACAGTTAAGCGATATCACTTAAGCGATGCATTCTTTTCTTCCAGTTAAGTACATTTTGCGCGTTATTCGAGTGCATTTTCTATTCAGTATCGTTGCATTACAGTCGATCTTTAGAAAATGTTGTAGTCACAAATAATCCTTGAAATTAGTATTGGCAATCCTCTAAAATTTCACGAACTGTAAATTTATTTTATACACCAACAAATAGGTCCACATGAAATAATTTAATCGAGACGAAAAGTAGCATATTTGGAGATAAATTAAATGTGAAACGCAAATGCTTAGCTAGTAATATAAGCAAGAATGATGATATAAGTTGATAGTTGACTAGGCGTGAATATGACAGGATGGATTCCTTTCGTCTTTCGTCACCTGTAACAAAAAAGAAAAGAAGGGTAGAGCATCAACGAAGGAGTTGTCTGAATGCCAGTTAGATTTCATAATTTGTATACAGGAGGCAATCGCAGAAACTAAAGCACCTTCATATTTATTGTTACATCATTGGTACGCGCATTGTTCATAACCCACCAGCTTGAGTTCGAGGTTCGATTCATCGCTCCTGAGAATCTCTCACTAAAGATCTTCCTGATCACACCTTGGCGATTCCATTCTGTTAGAAGGCTAATGCCGTAAAAAAAGAAACACGTCGAATTCTATTGAATTTCCCAATGTAAGAACAAAACTGTACATACGAAAGACAATACGAATGAATATATACGAAACCAAATATATTAATTAAAAGCAAACGAATAACAATTAACCTTTTACTTTTCCTTACTTTGTATCGTGTTTCTTCTAAATATAATCTTTTATTTTATTATAGGCATCCGCCGTATAACACGGTACTCTTACACACAACACGAATTCGCTCTAACACGTTCTGAGAATTGGGGAAATCCCCGTACAAAAAGGCAATGAGAATTTTTTTATGCAGGCACTTAGATTGCGTCATTCGGTATATTTCGTTCGAGCAAAGGTACGTATTGTCTCGGATCTGCGTACGGAATTATGGAATATTGAATTTTTTAATTAGGTGTGAGAAATAGCAACTTTTTTTTTTTACGGATAAAAAGTCGACTACATTTTTTATTCCGTATTAATATGATTAATAATTCAACTAATCGATTGTTTCGCTCGATTAACAGGAAAATTAATTACACCAGATAATCTCCTCGAAACTTTTATCTAAGCACTTTCTACCTTTTACTTTTCACATATCGGTAATATATATCTCTTATACATCTCTCCTTTACATATTTGGAACGAATAGAGTCAGGTCAGGAGTCGTTTTCATTGGCGCCACTAATTTCAACTGCAACACGTACGTACTTTTAAAAAGATTCTTTGAAAAATTAAAAAATTATAATTTACGCTTTCGAGTAATTAACAAGATTGTGAATAACTTAATCGTTCTTTGATTTTTCACGGACGGAACACGGATGAATCCTTATGAATGCTTATTTGCAAACAAACGGCTATCGTTCATTTTTAAAAATGTAAAAAAGTTATTATATTCTTTGAGATTTTACCGCGAATACGTAACATTTTTACGTACAATTAAGTTCAAATTGGAAATCGCTATAAAAAATAAAAAAATAATTCAGGCAAGCGCCTCTCCGCTTTTCGCCTGCTTCCGGTAGCTTCTACCAGCTTCCGACAGCTGCGCTTAGTATTCCGTATTGCCATAGAGATACAAAGATAGAGTACGCGAGTGGATCTTTTCTATTCTTGTCTAATCCGGTTTGCACGCTGACGCCGGTGAGGTTTGACCGGTGCTACAGTTACATATTTATTGTACAAACGTGCATGAGTCATTAAACAAGGACACAAAAGGGCCTCTATGTAGCCTATGTACTTCTACGAGTATTGCCGATTCCCCATAAAATGATATTGATACCGCCGTTTGTTTTAAGCTTTAAAAATCCATTCCTAGTAGGAATTTCCTACGCGAGATATGTCGAGATGGGCCGTGAAACGCGGCACGAACCAGCAACGAGCCGATAAAAATATTCTTCAATTCGTTTCGAGCAAAACGATTGTTGTACCACCGCTGTGTTACAAACGAATGCCAATTTTGGAATTTTTCAAAAACCTCGTACTGCAATTTGGAAGCGATTGTAAAATAAAGAATCATTTGTAATTTCCATACGTCATGACATAAATGGAAGACGAGCATAATTTTGAAAACATCCTTCGACGATCTTACTTTCTCGTGGTATCGAACAGGACTCTATCGAACAACTTTTAGTATCGTACGTATAACAGGAAAAATAATAAGAAAGGCAGGTCGGTTTTCTATGATTTTTAAAAAAAATAAAATACTCTGCTATTTATCGAAAATCTACATACACTTTCACGGATTTAAACGGAATTTTTCGATCGCTGTTATAACATGCGAATAACAGAAAGAATCAATTTGTCGCAAAATTAGTTTGCGCTAGTATAACCGGAAAATAATGAATGCCCCAATTCTTATCTAATAATCATGAATCTAATTACACACTCACGCACACACTTGTATAATCCGACTGATGCCCAACTTATTCTTTCACGATCACTGGCATCCAACCACCATTTTCGATTAGTTATTTTTCTTGCTACAAGTATGCCATAACAAGGCGAATGAAAAACATCCCGCTAAAATCTAAGAAGAAATAGCTATCCGTGATGTTGAGCCAGCTTCTCATACTTTAAATACGATACAAATTTCGGCCATCAGCAGTCACCTAATGTGCATATATATATGTAGTATCTTTCGATGTGCGGTTCTTCTAGAGTAAGGATAAGCAAGGATGTTGTATTTAAAGTGAAGTTTAATTCTATTTTACAATACAAAAACTGACTACAATATCTTCGTACGTCCTATCCTAACACTCGGCTCACAGCTTCTGCTTCACAGGTCAAAAAATGCTCACCCTCAACCCTCCCACTCTTCTCCTCGCACTCATTTACTTTTTACGTCACCAAAGCATACTCTCTCTCTCTCTCTCTCTCTTTCCCAGCACTCTTAAGACTCTTAGTTTATTCCTTAGACTCTAATCTAAATATATAGAGTAAGCCTATATCCCCCCTTTCCGAAACTACATATGTATTGGATACTTGTACATGACATTCAGGGAGAATATTGATTAAATGAGCATAAAGAACTTGAAGGTAAGAAACTTTGCAGTTATTAGTTTTTGTTGTATCTGTAATACGTCAGAAGGCATCTGAATTTTTAGATCGTTTTAATAAATAAGGCAGACTGAATATACCGAATAAAGGAGTGAATATTAATTCGGAGAATTACATACATATAAAATGTAAATACGGTTTGCAAACATTATTTCTATCCGGATACTCCAACGTGAAATTATTCTCCAACTTTAACTCTAACTCCAAGTTTCGCTACATACATTTTATCATACTCTTTTTTTACTAAAAACTCGAGCAATGTAAATTTTACGCATGAAAATATTTTCTAATATCCTATTAAAATACTATTTTAATGAAATACAATTTATACTTCAAAGATCCTAATCCTAACGATATTTGGAATAATATACATTGATGAGCTAATTCGTCTTTTTCTTAATTGCGCAAATATTTGTGCAATGACAAACGATGAAAGCAATTCGACGGGTAAAGAACTTTGCTTGCAAGATCGTTGATCTTCGTTATAAGTAGAATTATTGATAGCCGCTTCTACGCTCCTTTAAATGAAGAGCATTTTCTCGGCTCGTTTCCTTAGACTCTAATCTAAATATATAGAGTAAGCCTATATCCCCCTTTTCCGATACTACGGATATATGTAAATGAACGACGTTTGGCTGATATTTGGCTGATATTTATTTTATTTCTAATAAGAGGGTTGCACGTCTGCATAGCAATGTCACATAGCTTGTTTGCTCGTCTTGGCATAACGAATTAATAATAATAAAAATGTGCATTTCCATTTAGAAAAATTATGTTGATATTGAAATCTCTGGAACTATCGATTCTTTAAAATATCCAAATATTATGTTACATTTCCCTATCGAATAAAACAACTTTCATATGAAATATCTTCTTGCATTTTTGATAATTGGAAGATAGAGAATACTTTACAAAGCAAAACGATAATAGTGCGCACTCGTTTAAACCAAGTTGCAGCTCTCATTGTCAGTAGGGCGACAGACTCTTTTTCCAGAGTTTAACAAACAAAGACGAAACTCTGATATTTTTCCACGTCGGTATTTCAGAACCTGAGACAAAATGTTCCATTTAATACCACGTCTATCCTGTCCTTGGCCAATATACATTGTCACTCGCGTGATCTTAGGTCCTAGAAAAACAATCGATCGTAAAAAAATACAAGAGTGGTCTATGTACGTCAGTGCCGCTTCACATGGCGACGTAGAAAAGGAAATCGATGAAGGAACGGCGAAGGTAAAAAGCGATAAACAGTCGGCCGTACATAATCCATTGATCTGTCATTTCTTATTTATATGAAAGATGATCAGTACCAAGGAGTTAAATCTAGAGCGGGCTACGTAAAGATGTGTCCGCCTAAATACGTTACAAAATGAAGTGTAATGGTATTTTTGTAAATATCTCTGAAAGTAAGGTCGAGGTGCAATAACGTGTACATGGAAAAATTGTTGAGAACGATGGTCTGAGAATAGATTACCCGGAACTTCCTTCTCTTTTCCCTGCATTCTCACTTTTAGAAATAAAAAGAAAGATTCAACGACGTTAACAAGTTCTTTAAAAAAACCACCTCCCGAGCGAGTACCGTCTGCTGTTTGCTGACGGGTTCGCTACGTGCTGCTCGCTGTTCATAAGTGTCCATCCTCCCAGACAAGCAAATATGATAGTTTGCCAAGTATAATGGTTATTGTTCGCACAGTTGTGCAAAGTACACAGTTGTGTTCGCACGCTGTAACGGTATAATGGGATAAGCTCGAAGTCAATGAGACAAGGAGTAGGAGGGCGTGCGATATCTTTGTTGAAAGCTTATGTTTCCAGGATTAGAACGGCGGTGGTCCGAACTGCGGCAGATTCGTAGTTTTCGATATATCGAGAAAAGTAAATTAGTACCGCCACGTTGCATCCTGTCTATAGCTACGTATATCCGATTATGTAGTACACGAACGCAGCCGATCCGATAGTCCCTTTGCGCGCCTTTCCATTTATTATTATCGATTATTAGCGTAATCCTTGAGGCATAAGCTTTCGATCAAAGTATCGCACGCCCTAGTACTCGATAACTAAAGACTGATCATTCCACAATCCCTTTCGTTTCGACGAAGACGACTCTTTTCAGATTAAGCATCGCAGAAATAAACTTTTATTCAACGAAATTTTTACTCTATTTGTTATTTACTTTTCTCTTAATTACTCTACCATTTTCGATGATTTCGTTTAAGTAACGATATATTTGAAATATAAATTATTTGATTATTTCTTATTTTATTCGGAATTTACATATTTGTTATTTGACTTCGCTTTGAAAATATTTTCCAGCTATAGCGATATGGAACTTTCGTTCGAAAATCACAGCATTTTTATAACATGTATCATCACTAACTTATTTTATAGCGTTCTATTCTGTTTGTATCGCGCTTCTTATTCTTAGTTTTATTCGATTTGTGTTTTACTAGCGACATAGCGAAGTGCCACAGTTCGATAATGATGATTTGCAAAACATAAACAGGGCGGGAAAAGGAGTGCGAGACAGAAAGAGATTATTAGGCAAAGCATTAACACGATACCAAGTGGTGCATTTTACGATGTTGTACTAGAAAAACTGTCGATAAACGGTATAGTCACAGCAATGTGTCGAAATTGAAGGTTTGTCTGCGTCCACGTCAAATTTTCGATCGCGTTTGAAACAAAAATGTGGAAACGGAGTGTCAGAAGATTTTCACGAATATAAAGCACTAAAAGAACTTATAAATGCGTCCAATGAAGACCAAATTGGAAGCGACAATAGAACTAAGACAAAAACAAAAATGTATGTAAAAGAGAATGTACGCTAAATATATCGCTAAAAAGTGATAAACAAGGACTTCAACATCCAAGTTGTGTTACGCTGTGTAGACGATTCTGTGTAGACGTATGAAAATAATGTTGTAAACCTTCGAGAAACTTTGCTAAAGATGCGTACAATACGTTGTCTGCGCATTGGCAGATACAATATGATCATGGAAAGGTATAAGATCTCTGTGCATAACTGCTCGTTGGATAGATGCAGAAATATTTGAATGAAAATCTGTTGCTTTCATATGCCGTCGTTTTACAGGTGCGTATTCATATAATCGAATCGCCCTTCAACCTTTCGAAGAAACACATTCAAGTTATGGCTTAAACATAGAAAAACATTGCGCAACTATCGCAGATAATGGATCAAATCCTGTAAGAGGTTTCAAACGATTTGGCCTATAAGGATCTGAAACTGGATCTTGATAATAAACTGGAAATTTAAAACCAATAGTTTTTTGACATAAATAGGTTGACACCTTTTTGCAGAGATTCTTTTACTTTTCAAGAAACCGCAATTACCATATCATGCATTCCTTTTAAATCCTATAACTTTTAATCGAGAGATTTTCGCGTATTGTTTGAAACAACGAAGATATTTCAGGTAGACCGAGCTCGTCAGACACATCGAGTAACGCAATGAAGTGGAATTGGAAATTTCTTGCTATATAGATACGCTGTATTTCGTAAATATCATTGCGACAGAGACTCTGTTCTGCCCTATGTAACACATTCGATTCGCTTTACAGCTTCGAATAGAAATATCGAAGAAATAAATTTTATTCACGTCAGTATCCGACAATTGTGTTTACAGGTTCCTTTACTTTTAAGTGCAAACATATAAATTGATGTATTACATATAGTATTTGTGTGTGTGACGTATTTTCAAGAAAAATGTTGGATACAAAAGATAATCGAATGAGAGTCTCGAGGCTTTCACGGTTTCGGTTGTCACAATTCACGCTGTTACATTTGCTCTTGTTATACGTATTTAACACTGCCACTCGTCTAACGTTGTTCGAAGCTTCCAAGAAAGAGCCGTGTCCAAAAGGAAAAACATTCTGACGTTTCGCAGTCGCAGCAGTACGGTTGGCTTCATCGAGGTGTCGCACCGATATCGATATGATATCGACGTGGACTTGCGGAAATGGGAGAAACGATACAAAGATCGTGAATCGCTCGAACAACATCGACGCGAATGCGGATTTTCATCTCAACGATGTATAGTGCACCCTGTGTTCCACTCTTTTAATTGATTAGCTAACCAATTAAAAATGCTGTTAGCTTATCATCCTAACCACCCAGGTGCTCACTGGACACGGCGTGTTCGGCGAGTACCCGAGGAAAATCGGGCGGGAGACGACGAACATCTGTCACCACTGCGGGGAGGAGAGGGACACAGCGCAGCACACGCTGCAGCTGTCCCGTTACACCCTGCGGCACGTCATAGGCGACCCTCTCGGCGATGGTAGAGGCGATGCTGAGAGTCTCACTACGTTCTCAACAATGTGTTTATATAAAATATCGGAGATGCAATATTTGTATAATTATATGATATAAATTGTTATACGAATATTAACATAACATAAACATTTTGATTATGTATACAAATTAAGTTAATTAAATGTGCTTGTATACAAAATAAAACATGGTGGTAAATCTGGATAACTGATCGTTATTTGTGTCTAATTAAACGCAAAATGTACAAAGATGCTAAAGATCCTTTGATACACGGTGTAGCTAAGTAATAAACTTTATCGTAACAAATATTATCAATGTTTGTTTATGCCGAAGCGATGCGCGGTCGACGATAAAATTTAAAATATAAAAGTCATATTAATTCCTTCGTCACGTTAACACGTGTAATAGTCATTTATCATTTCAAGTTAAACATAAGGAAAGGGCCAACAAATGGAATTTCTTGCACGTAAGAATTTTTATAGATGGATCTATTTTCATAATCGAGCAAAGTAGTTAATGTTTCTAATAACGTCAATGTTTTGTTAGCTCTTAGTTTTTTTGCTATATTACGTATCTTTAATTTTAATATTGCAAGAAAATGTCGCTTTACGCTTGTTACGTACTATTTATTCCTTTTACATGAAACGCTGAATTAGAAATGGCAAATTAAAATCTTATTTCCTTATATTAATTAATTGACAAACTATTCCAATTTACCCAGCTGACTCGAAACAAGACACCTACGCTTACGCGTATGTAATGTTACTCATGCACGTACACATAGAATCCCACCGGTGAAATAAATGTGCAAGTGATCTAGTAAAATGCAAAAATTTCATGATTTACAGGAGGATCTAATTTAATTAAGGTAAGATACTCTACGCTACGGCGTGGCCGCTAGATCTTGAAAGTTATTCGGATCCAGTCTGACCTTTCTCGTTTTATTAACCACGTCAGCCGAGGTATGCCCCATCATCTCAAGTATATCTTACCGTCTCATAAAGATGCGGATAGAAGCGCATACCTACGGGGTCCTCCCAGATCAACTGTATCTAGGAATTATGCAAACTGATCGTCTCTACACAACCTTAAATAGCTTCTATTTTTCTTTCCAATCAGTTTCTCCAATAGGTCGACATAGATCTTTTTTCACTTTCTGATTCTCCTTCGATCTCGTTTACATTAAGCAACGAACCATCTATCGCTTTTAAACAATGTTAATCGCGTATTAACAGCTGCTTAATCAAACGTAATATCGAGAATTAAACAAATAGCGCTATTTATTCCGTTAAAAAGATACTTTGATAAATATTACAAGTGCTTCAGTAAATTATTCATTGACGTACTCGTTTAAGTAAATAAAATCTGTCTATCCAACAATCAGCATTTTAGTCTCTTAATTATATTTTTAAGTAAATTTTTACAATTTCGAAAATAAAGTGCAAAATTTACACGTTACCGTTCTGCGCGTTACTGCATCTTGCTTCTTTCCTAAACCAGAGACACAATTTTTTATATACAGGAAAATAACAAAGAAAAGCATGTAGTAGCAACGTACAGTGATATAAATTATTATTAATATAACATAACATATATAGGTTATTCAGTTTCATAAAGTCAACATATGTAAATGGTAAAGTCAACGTTTACTTTACAGAATTCGAAACTTGTACTTTTATTTTATTTTAGTTAGTTTCTTCGTGTAATGAGAAATTTAATAATATACGAAAATTAATAATAAAAATAAAAAAACAAGTTTGGAGTTCAGTTATGGACATTCGAGTACGTAAGTTAAAAATCTGCTTAAGGATATGTCAAAATCGTTATTATTAAATTAATAATTGAAATTTATCAATATTTACATATTTCGTTAAAGAAACTTGAGTCTTTAATTCATAGATCTAATTTGTCAACGCAACAGAAAATTGTCATAGGCTCTGGAATGGATGTATAAGTACTTTCCTTTGAGAACAGTACTGTACATATTATCTTCTCTCCTTAGACATAACTGGGAGACATAACAACTCTTAAATTATATTTTCACTGCATCGATGTAAATTCTCTAGAAACCTAAGTAAATCAATTTTTACTCAAATTACTTGTTATTTGGTGCTCTTGATTATAGGTTACTATTTCTCGATCGTTGTATTCGTTGCTACATGCAATAAAATAATTATACGTATAATAGGTGGTGTAAGAATAACATTTTTCCGCTTGGGTCATCAACATTTGAGAAAAGCATAGTAGAAAGTACACAATAAGGCAAAAGATCATTTCTTTTTAGCAATTTCTTCAATTATAACGTATTAAAATAAACGTATAAATTGCTAGAATTGATAATTTTGCCACCAAAAAAGCCGAATGCACGCCTACTTTGACGTGTTGCTTCTTTTATCCTTAAAATAACTTTTCACTCGAGACTCGAATTTTCTTCAATTTGTCGGAATTACCAAAATTCTATCAAACGAAAAATCTCGTTCAATCGAAAAGTCACATATGTGTATATCGTTGTTTGTCTTTTATCTAGGTACTGAAATAATTTGTTAAAAACGGAAGATATTACTTACAGATCATGACAACTATCGCAGCAGAAGTATATATATATATATAAATGTATGTGTGTATGTATGTACGTATATAGATTATTTCAGCAAAATTGGTAACTCTTTATACCTAGCATTTTCAAAATCTGCTTTCTCAAAAACGAAGCCTTTTACATACATTACATGTCTCGTCTTTCATTTCTAGAGTTTACTATCGATCCAATACAATATTACACATGCGAAAATTAAGAATGTCGTTACAGCAATTACTGCGAAATAGGCAAAAAATAAAAAGTTAAAATTGTTATTCAGCCGTTACAAGTATATTTACATTCGGTTCTACAATCTGCTCACAAATGGCATATTCATTTTTTCATCCGCACCATATGATATTTCGTTCTTTTCTTTATTTTAACGATGTGCGATGTGTATACACCTACAATTACACATAATGTGCAGATTAAGCAAAATTGGTGGCCTTAGGTGTGGTCTTACTGAAAAGCAATAAGATCGCACAAGCTGTAAACCATCAAGAGCATAGCACAAATGTTACAAATGTGATCTACCTTGATCGCTGGTTTTCGATATTTTAACATTAACAAAATAAGTATTTATACATGAAATTACGCATTATGTACAGTACATAAATATTATACGTAATAAATGCAAATTTACTCGTTTAAAAAATTTGATAATTTCATGGGTTTGTACATTCATGAGTTTATTTCATTTAGTATGTAATATATACAATAATAAATCACAGGAAACATAGAAAAACGATAAAACGTTATTTATAGTCATCTATCGCTCTTGTTCTCCTTTATCTTGCCATTATGCATCTTTGATTAAGGGATTTTGCATTCTAAAAGGTACATTTACAACCTAGAAAGGATGTACTAGAAAGTAAGGTTACAATCTTCTATATCTCGGAACGACCTTTTGCTATAACGACTCGAACCCGTTTTAACGACTAATATCGAAATTAAGATACAAGAAAATAAATAATAATAATGATTATTATATATATATAGGTATCAACAATAATTATATATATATATATATAATATACATTATGATACAATATATTGTATATTGTATCGTATATATGTATTTATTTATATTTGCCAAATTACGCTTATACTTCTTTTATGTTTTTAAAAGTATTCATTCTATAATATCATTTATAATAAAATTCTCATTTGACATATATATACGTTATTATATTCCGATTACACATTTTGCTTTATGTGATATTGTTATAATAATAATAATAATAATAATAATTTGTTTATCGAAATGTAAAACAAGGCCAAGTATCGTGCAAAATGGTCTTCTACAATAGGAATGGAACAAGGCTTAGAAACGCCAAGTAACGAAATGCTCGTCTAGACTTACTGAGACCAAGCCCACCCTTGTATATTATTGCCATGAATCTTTAATAAAAATTCCAAATTACACAAACAACGGAAAAAATATGAAATTGTTGTAAAAGTGTTATTCATAAATATGAAAGTTGCGCGAAATATGTCATATAGTAGGTCCGACTACGTAATTGCTGATAAGTATCTTGATAAAAGCAATAGATGCACATATATGCGGGTGACAAACAAATTGCTATTGACCGACACTCGTTCTTGAAAGATTTGCGTAAAGAAACATTAATTCTAGCATGTAAGATGATGGAGAACAACATAACCGAGGTGGGGCAAAATTGTGAGGGCGAGTAACTATGAGGAGAATGGTTAGACACACGAACAGAGGCAATGGGAAGGGAAAATCTTCTTGCGCGTCTTCATATAAATGCTGGCACTAGGTACTTGTACACGATACTGCAGATTCGGTCTTGTTCAAAGCGACGTCACACAGCAACCATCATCATGCAGCGTATAGTGAGTGTTTGTTTTACACGTCTATCAATATATAAGTGATTTAAAATTAAAGTGAACAAGATTTTCCGCCACATGTTAATTTACAATATTCCAAAATCGTAATTACTAACATACATGTATAAATCAGTTTACGAGGTATTACGCTATTCCATTACGTCGCATAGAACTGATTATAGTTTCTTTGCAGTTTTATATTCTTTACCTTAAATATCTTTTAATTAGTCACACGCGATCCGATCATGTGGTTATAGAACAGAAGTTGTTTCGACAAAATTCGTTCTTCTCGGCGAAATTTCTTTATTTATACGAAATTATATCGTAGCGTCGTTATCTTGCACCGTAAATTGTTAAAGTACGATACAAGTTATAGCGATATAACGTTCTAAAACGATTTTAAAGGTACCACAAGTTTTCTAAATCTATTAACAACATGAAATACGCGGTCAAACGGTATTTATATGATAAAATTAACAAGCTTTATGACGTTAACTTGGAAAAGCTGATATCAAAATTGTTGACGATTTTAGTTATTGGCGTTCGCTCTATTTGGCTGCGCTTTAGGACAGTACGGTGCGTTTCGCGGTTTCCCAAATCAAAACGCTTATCGACCAACACCTAGGCCAGCCTACCAACCAACGGTTCAACCACAATATACACCCCAGTATAGGTACGCATTTACATCATGTTTCGATTCAACAATACCGTCTAGTAATAATTAATATCAATTATCATACTAATATTCTTCAACATAACATCTTTTATCTTACAAACATTAATGTTCATTTTTTAGTCAATAATGGGATTATAATTTATAAACATATAGTTATCAAACTGTCACAAATAAAAAGGTATATAATGAAATTAATGTAACGTGTAGCTCTTCATTTATATTTACCTTTTAAAGATATTACATTTTAAATGCACTTTGGATCGTATTTAAATTTCCACGTAATAAAATACCTATCTCTTTCGCGATAGCCCTGGCAGGTTCATAGCCATACGTAGTCAACAGAAAGATACCTATCCAGATGGAACTTACACGTTTAGCTACGATACCGAAAATGGGATTTCGGTTGCCGAAAGCGGACGACCTCAAGGCACTTCGCAGGGACAAAACGAGGTAAGATTCCATCATTACAATATTAATAATCTTCTTAATTATCCTAAACGAAACAAAAATTAGTCACCTTAGAAAGATACTTATCCTTGCTCTAAACTATGTTCGTAATTTTTATTGTTTAATCAATATTATTTAAAAAATGAGAATGATCGAGAAAAAATTTATTTGTTCGCGTTGTTTCAAGTACAAGTTCGTATTGCGACTAATCTATATATATCAGTATTATATATCAGTAGGATAATTAGAATACCTTAGGATAATTAATTTATATGTTGTACAATGTATACAATATGAATGAATTCTAAGGCGTATACCTTGATAGGTTGATATGGATGAGTTGTAGTCTGTTTTTCTTTTTTCGCAGGTTGTCCAGGGCAGATATTCATATTCCGCACCGGATGGAACTCCCATCACCGTAGAATATACGGCAGACGAAAATGGTTTCCATCCACAAGGTGCACATTTACCAACTCCTCCTCCCATCCCAGAAGCAATTAGACGAGCTCTTGCTGCTAATCCACCTGGGCCTGACGACTCAGATTATAGACAACCGTATAATACAAACCTTTACCGAAGATATTAAATAAAATATTAACTAACTAAATGATTTTAAGAACTTCTAAGCTTGCATTTGAATGTTTACGGCCTTACATTACGACCAAATGTCTGTACATATGTATATCGTATATAACAGAAATACCAACATTCAAAACTATATAACAGTCACTATAATATAGATGAATAAATCGTTTTTATCTTTTCTCACTCTATTCCATGTCCTTTTGTATTTCTCCCTTTATTTAAAGATATTTCCTACAAACAGTATATCTTATTATCGCGCAATTCATTTCTTCAACTTTATTTACTGCTTCGATCATATTTAAAGCAATGTTATTTATTATGCAACGCTCAAGTTTATGCAATGTCCATAGAAATTATACGACCATCGTCATAATGCTTCGTACTTGCGAGCATACGAAAATGCAGGTGTCGTATAACCTGGAGAAACAAGTGATCTTTTCGAAGCGATAACTTGTTCCTCGTTTATGTTGTATTTAGGAATTTATTAAAATCGAGATGATCCGAGAATGCGTCCAATGTGTGTATTACACACCTGAAACGAAATATTCGAATTGACGATACAAATGATGTAAAATATAATAATCCAATGACTAGTAAAGTATAGTCAGAATTAAAATTACACGTTTGAACAAGCTGTCGTATAAACGCCATAAATTAACTATCGCGCGTATTACCTCAACTTTTACTTCCCAAAGAGATTTCAAAGTACGTATCTCTCTCTCTCTCTCTCTCCGTCTCATAAAACTTTGCCAGTGTTCAAAACGAGAAAAATATTAACTAAAGACGTAGAACGAACGTAAGAGAAAGAGAGAGTTATATATAAAAAGAAAATTATACAAAAGTAGACACATTTTTTACGAATATAAAAACGAAAATAAAAGACAGAAATGTTTCATGCAATTGAAAGAAATTACGCTATTTAACGAAAATATCTTTCCACGTGGCGCCCTATTAAGAACAAGAATGAATCGCAAATGCAATTTCTTAATGTAACCACATCGCCTGTACAAGGTCAAAAATAACTGAAATCAACTTTTTCGCGTGTATCAAGCAATCTGTGGACTCGATACCGCTCCACACCAAACCACTCAATACCAAATTGCAATTGTGTATAACGAAGCACAATGAAATACAGTAAACGTATAGTATGACCTGTATATAGCTGGTACCTTAATAGTGCGGGAAAGCATGCTAGTTGAACTTCAATTGCACCATGCCTCTGACTGATACGTAAGAATTGCGGTAAAAGAAGAGGGCTGGGATGAATCCAGGTGAAAGTGTTCTATTGGATCTTTCATTATCTTACATTTTTCTACGGATCATCCCGGTCAAGGACTGTCTAACACGAACGATGCAACTTGGGCGGTTCCTACACTTCCTTCCAACGTTCATCCACTAACGATCTTGTGCAAAACGTAAATTCAACTAGAATGCCCTAATTTGTCTAAACATACCAGATATTCCAATGTTATTTTCTGTATCAGGCTTGCAAAATTCAAAGAAAGTACATTAACACTGCTCAATCGTGTCTATTAATCCGTTAATACGGTAATCTATTACTTTATACGATAAAAGTTGTATTCGTAAAAACTTTTAATCGTACATACGTTACGTACATACTAAAAATGCTGACAGCTTATTTTATTTTCTTTTATTCTATATGATTAGATCATGGTGTTTATTTTCATTCTATATAAACAATTTTTAAGCGCATCTTTCTTTCTAACACACTCTAATTCTATACTCTTTCCAGATTGACGATATTTCAAAAAATTGATATTTTATGAAACTTGTACAGGACGTACCTATATACCTACGAGAGAAAAATTAAAATATATAAAAGATAGAACTTGAAACAAATTTTACGTATCTACTTTTATGTACACGAAATCAATTTTGTGTGTTTGAAAAGTGCTTCTTTCAGAGGAACAGCACTGTCAACGAACCTTTTCGTATTCTGGAAAAGGAAAAATTAGATAAATTATTTGCTCAAAAATTATTACAATTTTATTATTTTTTTCTTTTCAATTACATTTCTGTTTGTCGGTATTCTTTCGCTGACGCATTCTTACGTAGTACTGTACTGCGCGTCTATCTACTGCTGTATCTGCTGTACTATGCAATCTGTTGCTAAAATCGATCGGTGTAAGGTGCTGTTAGTAAAGTTTCGTTCATTGTCAGAAAATGCCATTATTTTATGTATGTCATGGCACGATATATTTGGTGCGTGGATCACAACGGACGAAAATACTTTCGACGTTGCAAAGCTATCGTAAGAAGCATCTTAAAGTATCAAAACAAGTGTCGAAACATTCAACATGTGCTTTTGAAAACGTATTGCTTTATTAAAATTTACCTGTAAACAGTTCGATATCTAGAAAAATGTACATGCAAGGTACGAAAAGTGATTGGAACAAAAGTTATCGCGTATCAGGTAGCGCGTATCATGCTTGTACGATTTATGCGACTTTGAAACGACTCCGAAATGCTCTATGAACATTACGTTTGAATTTTTAAATGTATATTCTTGTAGCTGACGTCGAAACATTTCCAAAACCCCATATACGAATGTATTTTACGCAAGGCAATTTCGAGATACGAAAGTTGCCAAAGTTGCCATAAACAGCTTTCCCTCGGATACGATAAAAAAAGAATACATTTTTTTATTCGTTTCAAAAAATATTCCCCAACATTTTCAAGCGTTATTTACGTAATTTACGCGAATCCCACTCATTCGTGGATCATCGTGCTCAACTGTTTTGCGCTGCATCACATTACGTTGCACTATATTTATTACATTACTCGCATAAAATCGACTCTCTTTAATGCCGCCACAATGTACAGCGTCCGAGCAAGTAATTTGTATCTCGAAATTTTCTCGCACAAAATACATTCGTACGTAAGGTTTGGAAAACGTTTCGACGTCAGCTACGAGAATACGTAATAGAGAATTTAGAGATTCGTCAAAGAAAACTTAATCTCAATCTGCTACGACTTTCGCCTGAATCATTTTCCCTACCTTGTATATTTTCCGAGACGTTTAACAGTTCACGGGTAAATCGGATACGCTATAGATATTTTTCTTTCTTTTTAAATAATTGAAAGATAAAACAGTTTGCTGCGATTTGCTCCGTAGAACATTCGGCAGGTTGTTTCAGCCGTTGAACGTAGCGTGTGGCTGCCAATCTCGTAAGAGCACGTTCATAATTGAGTTTGCGTCGCTAGGTCCTGCCGTTGTTTCTTTTTAATCTTCCGATGGCACTAATATTCCAAATGGATTTGGGTGGTTTGTTGTTTTTGATTTGCATCTGTCGGATATTCGCTGAATTTCCTCCTCTACAGTCAGGACTTGATTTCATATGTAGCAAAATGCGTCTACTACCAAGTCGTACCAAGTATGATGGACTGCACGACTTCCACTTGGCCGATGTGGCTTCCAGCCATTGTATCCCATAATTGGATGCCGTACGTGTTGCTCTGATTATGTCTTTATAGATTACTAGCTTGTTTTCTACATTTAACTTCAAACGGCCACTCTGTATACAACAGACATAGAGAACAATTAAATGGCAATTAGAAAGGACGCAAATATTCCACTAAGACACTTTTGAAGTAAAACAACTTTCGTGTGAAACAAAACATTTTTCTGCATTATCGATAATTTTTTTTATCTTATTGTTATTTATTTGTAGTTATTATGTTATTATTTCCAAAGAATCCGACATGCCAACATTTTCTCCTCGTCAAATTCTACAATTATATCACCTTATCTTATATTATTATATCCTTATCAATGTTCGATTCGACGAACGTGCAATCTTTTTTTGAGATTTTGAGTTAATAGAAATTCGGCGAGTAACAAAACACTGTTGCTAGTACTTTATAAGACATATCTAAGAGGATGTTAATTTCGGTTTTGGAATTTTGTAAATAGACAAAAACGCTAGCTGTACTAATGTACCACTAATGGGACGTAATGACCAATCAATGTACTCGAGTATCGTGTATAGAAAAAGATCTAATAGTTAAATGCAACACGTTTTGTAAAATATCAATTTCTGGTCTGGCATATTCAATAAACGGACCAAATACATGTTTGGTCAACCCATCGGTGCATCTCTTTTAATTACTCGATTGTGCTGTGCATATAACAAAAAAAAAGAAAAAAACTAATGAAAACGGTCAATCGGATCCAATGACTTTGAAAAAAAAAAAAAAGAAAATAAAATATTGTTCACACAAAGCCACGAATCACAAGACGTGCATTGGTGAAGCAGCTATTCTGGCAACAAATAATTTTCGATGAATTCATTGATGCAACAAAACGAAAACGGTAGAGCAACGTACCGTGGACGATCAAACGCGATGTAATTTCGCTTTGCTTCTTGTGTATTGGATGGTTATTATTATTGACGGCACTATATTTTTTTCAAAGTCATTGCAATCCCACCGTGCGTTTTTATCATCTTTCTCGTTATATGCAAATCGAAAGAAAGTAACTAGCAAAGAACTCTCGTCAAATATTAAATAAATCGGTCCTACTTTTAATATACGAGATTTGTGAGAATTCGATTTACAAATTCTCTTACATGATAAAGATACTCCTTTACCTGTATAGTAAACTATACGGCGCGTAAGTACTTTTAATAGAATCTAGTTTCTCAGCATACAAACATAATTGTTAAATTACATATTACCAAATATCTAAATGAAAGATATACATCTAATTTATATACGTATTTGTATAATTTCATGGTTGTAGGATAGTTTAACGCTACTAGCTTTTCTCCGTGAGGAAAGAAGGCCAAAATATTAAAACGATACGTTTTGCTAGAAAGAGAAAAAATTACGGTAAGAGGCAATTTACGTGTTGAGTAATGTGAGAAAAAGAATGGAAAAGTGGTCAAGTCCATGGAGGATTATTCGAAAATTCGTTACATCATAAATGACATTAGCCGATATATCGAATCAGTTTAATCAAATCGCAAACTTTTGGACAGGATAGAAAGACGCATCAATCGATACAACTACAACGATATAACTCGTTTAAACAAAATTTTCCATGCTCCTTTCTAATTGTTCGAATGAAAGATGAAGCTTGCCTAAGTCTTTTTTTATTGGAATACATAATTATTCATACTTTTCTAAAAAACGTTTATTCTGTTACACGCAATAATTATTTTCACAGAAACTACCTATCTTTTCAAGAATTACTTTATTCTATATTTACGGGTTCTATCCCGTTTATTTTAAAAAAGACTGTTGAACACGGACAGTGGACAGTTTAACTTTCAGAGTTATTAGCGAATTATCGCACATTCTCGCAAACATCGACATCCTTTTTCTATTTCGTTGGCTAATTTTCATTTTTAACGCATTACACGTTTCCTTCTACGTATTTCAAGATTCATTAACGAAAATTTTCTACGAGTTGACCGATTCGCGTGTAAGCATGAAGAACAAGGAAACCGATCAAGTCCAAAGGGATCCAAGCACAGCAGTACGACAGTTCAATTAATTTCTGCTTGTTTAAACTGGTCTGTCTAAATACGAATTCTGTGAGATGTCTCACATTGTATTTCAATTGTTTTCTTTGTTCCTTATTCTTATATTTGCAGGTAATAGCGAACAATTAGTAGAAAGTAGTTGTTAATAAATTTTCAATTACGACCTAGAAGAATTAACACGTTAAAATAAAAATTACCAAATAAGACAGAAAAAGGACCACGATGCTTATAAGAACGTGAACAATTTCATTGTAATTCGCTAATTACTCTGACAGTTGAATGCAATTCTAAATTTTAAAAAATCACATTTCAGGTATGCATAATCCAAGATGTCAAAAGATATTAAAAGCAAAAATTGAACTACTTATGGGAACAGAATCGGGTACCCTTTCTTGCTCCGAAACTTCGGGAACGTAGAGGCACATGAAATTGTCACGTAAAAAATAACTCTCGTGGTGATATATATATAAAAACTTTATTTCTCAAGAGTCGAAGGCCCTTGAGTACCAATATTACGATGCTGCTGTCTATGCAAATATACCATGGAGCACTGACTACTGTTTTAAGAATTATAAGCGACTACCACCACTCAACGCCAACTAGCGGTCGGACGTCGATAGTGTCACGTAAAAAATAACTCTCGTGGTGATATATATAAAAACTTTATTTCTCAAGAGTCGAAGACCCTTGAGTACCAATGTTACAATGCTGCAGTATCGGCTTATAATTCAGACTGGCTCGGCCGTCATTATTCGGAGTCTAAATACTAAGCGACAACAATGAAAATAATTCCTTATCAGGGTGGCGAGGTGTTAACTGACCGGAGGATATCTAGAGGTATCGACTGTCCGGAGGATATTTAGAGGTATCGACTGTCCGGAGGATATTTAGAGGTATCGACTGTCCGGAGAATATTTAGAGGTGGTCGCCTAAGGTGACGTCAGGGTAAAAGAATTTGGGGTTACAAAATCATCGTAGTCATCTCCCTATTGTAACGCCAAACTTAAAATCCTTCAGTAACATGCTACGATATTGCCATTCACATGTTTTGGCGAGCGCACGTCCCGAGTCAGTTGGATAACCGTGTATGCGTGCTAAACGTAATTTCACATAGCTGATGATATCAATACTTAATCAACGGCGCGCGCGCCACTGCCAACTATACACGTTTCTCACCGCGCTCGGACAAGCCAACACCACTGAATGTGTATTTTATTGTATATTTATTTATATATTATTTATATATTATTATATACTTTATAAGAACAGAGAAAATCCGCAATTAATTGGGAACAATTCCAGCTAAACAATAACTGATAATAACAAAAAAAAAAAAAAAAGACGCGTTGCTGAGGTCAAAATGGGAGATCTCCCCGATCGGTCGCGCAACGATTTATTTCAAAGTGGGGAAATCTCTCTCCCCATTCGGTTGGCCAAGTGTTCAGTTTCATGCGATAACGTAACAACGGCATTACAATGCGTATGCGTTAATATGTAAGAACCGAAAATCGTTTCCTAGAAAAAAAGTAACAAAACAAAGTAACAAAAATTAGTCAAATTTATAAACACTTAAGAAATATTGCTTTATTATTTCGTATATTTTATATTATAGTTAAAAATTTATAAATAAATTATAGGCTATGGCGATTTCGCCGTCGGTGATATTATGCTGCTTATTTTATTTGCTGTTTACCGATTATCAATAATAAAAAGAACAAACTTAATCTAGCTACTGTTAGATGGCACGTCGAGAGTCGGTGACGCTGGTCGCCACAGAGTTTTTGCTAGTAATGGAAAATACCTAACCTTAAATTCGGTTTACATCAGTTTCTTTATCTGTCGAACAAAGTATCCTTAAAATTTCTTAATATTTGAAAAATTTAACGAACATAACAATGCCTGATCACTTAGGAGAAGACATGCGAAAAGTAAAAAGCGAAGAAGGAAAAGAAGAGAAAGAAATAAAGTGTAAGCTTTAAATATTAATTATTTGCCTTTAACTGTGATTTAAAAGAATTTGTTAATGTATTATTTCAGCTCTCGATGAAGGAGATATTGCTCTGCTTAAAACTTACGTAAGTGTAATTGTATAATAATTTTGGTAATAATAGATAATAAAATACTAATAAAAAATAAATTTAAATTAGAATAAAGATTCTTGGAATTATCCTAACAAAAATAACGCCAACATATTATTTTTCATACAGGGTCAAGGACAATATACTAAAAGTATTAAAGCGGTTGAAGAAGATATACAAACGATAATTAAACGTGTTAATGAATTGACTGGAATCAAAGAGTCTGATACGGGTCTTGCACCGCCTGCTTTGTGGGATTTAGCTGCAGATAAACAAACTTTACAAAACGAACAACCGTTGCAAGTTGCACGCTGCACTAAAATAATTAATGCAAACTCAGACGATCCTAAATACATTATAAATGTAAAACAGTTTGCAAAGTTTGTAGTCGATCTGGCGGATTCAGTTGCCCCTACTGACATCGAAGAGGGAATGCGAGTAGGAGTGGATCGTAATAAATATCAAATTCATATTCCACTTCCACCAAAAATTGATCCGACTGTGACAATGATGCAAGTCGAAGAGAAACCTGACGTCACATATAGCGATGTTGGTGGTTGCAAAGAACAAATTGAAAAATTGAGAGAAGTAGTTGAAACACCTTTATTACATGTTGGTATTTTATAATCGTTAGATTATTTTTTTTTTTTATACAAGATAATTAGAAAAAGATATGATAATTTATTTATTACAGCCAGAAAAGTTTGTTAATCTGGGAATTGAGCCACCTAAAGGAGTATTGTTATTTGGCCCACCAGGCACAGGCAAAACTTTATGTGCTAGAGCTGTAGCTAATAGGACGGATGCCTGTTTTATTCGTGTCATTGGTTCAGAATTGGTTCAAAAATATGTTGGCGAAGTAAGTATAACATACGTCTCGACTTGGAATTATTAAGCAACGCTTAAATAAGAAATAAAGTATGCAGGAGTAAACAAAAAATCATTTTTAAGCAAATATAATATAGATTTGCGAACTAATGATACTTAAATCGTTCTTTTTGTTATTTTGTTAATCAGACTTTCGATATTTCTGATAGCTTAAGTATTTATGACTTGTTAATGGTGAATATACAAGGTAATCCATAAAAAATGCACGTTGATATTCTGGTGATTACTCTACACATTAAAATAAGTAAAGAACGTCATACGCACGTATCTCCTGTATACCTTAGCTTTCAAGTTATGAATCGCCTGGTGTAATAAGTATTTTAAAAATGTGCTTAAAAATCACATGAACACATAAACATTTTAGTACTTTTGTATAACATTAATCAAGAAATAATTTATTCACTCCATTTCTCTATAAATATGTATAATATCTTTCAAAGAAAGCTCAGATACGTGTCTTTTTATATTCTTTAAATAAATTTGTGTGATGTCTTTTAAAATGATATATTAATGAAAAATGAATAAACATATTACTCAAACCAATCATACTATATTGGTATTATCATTAATATTGTTGTTGTTGTTGTTGTTGTATTATATTATACATGTAATTACATTATATATAACTGTTATATCTAACAGGGTGCTCGTATGGTAAGAGAATTGTTTGAAATGGCACGTAGTAAAAAAGCATGTTTAATATTTTTTGATGAAATTGACGCTATTGGAGGAGCCCGGTTTGATGATGGAGCTGGTGGTGATAATGAAGTACAACGTACTATGCTAGAATTGATTAATCAATTAGATGGGTAAAACATATGTTTTATTATATTTTATTATAAAATATCTTCAATAATTAATGATAGGTAATATATAACAGGCAATGATGATATTTATATGATCTTAAATATTTTAGCTTTGACCCACGAGGTAACATTAAAGTTTTAATGGCAACAAATAGACCAGATACATTAGATCCAGCATTGATGAGACCAGGACGTTTAGATAGAAAAGTAGAATTTGGATTACCAGACTTAGAAGGACGAACACATATTTTTAAAATTCATGCGCGTTCGATGAGTGTTGAAAGAGATATCAGATTTGAACTTCTTGCACGTTTATGTCCTAATAGTACTGGAGCTGAGATTCGATCTGTATGTACAGAAGCTGGTATGTTCGCGATTCGTGCACGTCGGAAGGTAGCCACAGAGAAAGACTTCTTAGAAGCTGTAAACAAAGTGATTAAATCTTATGCTAAGTTTTCTGCAACTCCTAAATATATGACCTATAATTAAACTTATTATGTACACTATTCTTATTTGTTCTAAAATATAAGAATATTACAATATTGTACTGCTAATTATAATATCCTAATTAATTCTCAATTATTAAGTATACAATAAATTGTAATTTGTTTCTTATTTAATATTATACTTCCTTTACTTTTATACATATTTCCTCATTAAAAATAATATTTCCTCGCTTATACTATTTCGTTCTAGAATTGGTTTTTAAGACCTCATGAAAATTGAATTTTAATGGGGCATCTGGTTTGTTGATTAATAAAGATATCATTCCAAGTTCACCCCCATGCCAAAAAATTTTAAGTCGTTGACACATCTGCACAAAATAAAAAGATTATATTACTTTATATATAACATATATAAAACATTTGCATATATTTTAATTGTACCAAAAAAATACATATAGTAACAAAAAATTCCATTTTAGAAAGAGCTAACAAAATAAAAATTAATGTTATTTCTTTGATGGGACGCTATATTTTATTTATCCGTGCACGGTAATAAGTTTGATTATGAATTCACACGATCTACTACGCTATCGATAAATCGTTTAACCGTTTAAGTCCCAAGTCGTGAAATAGAAAAATTTCAAGAAGTGTCGGGATAGCGCCAATCACAACACAAGATAATATTGTATAATATGTAATTAATAGCAAGAAAACGGAAGAATTATAAACAAGATATTAAACTTGAATATTCCTGTTAAAAACTATATATTATTTTTTGTGTAGGCATAAAAATGTCTAAAAATCAATATTATATTAAATATTAAAAACTTACCCTTAATAACAATACTTGCATATTTTGCTCTGCAAATCGTCTAGCAATACAAGATCTAGGACCATGACCAAAAGGCAACAATACATATGGATGCACTGATTTTCCACAATTTATTTTAACGCTACTTTCTGAATCACGTAGCCATCTTTCTGGTATAAACAAGTCTGGTTTGTTAAAGTATTCAGGAAGACGACAAGTAACTTGGTTTTGTGTTACAACAACAGTCTGAAAGAAACGAATGAGGAGAACATATTTTTACTTTGGGAATTTACACAAAAAGAAAATATGTTATATACAGCTTTTCTAATATAACAAAACATTGTTAAAAGTATTAATAAAATGAAGTTGTTAGCCATTGAAAGTGAATTCTATTGAAACTTATAGCACGTCAACCAATTTACATTTTGTTAAGATTTATAACTTACCCTTTTAGGTACTTGATAACCATTAAGAACAATATCATTTTGTAATATGCGACCTATTCCTATAGAAATTGGATTTAATCGCAAGCTTTCCTTAATGACAGCTTTGGTATACGAAGCATTTCGCAACACACCTGCTGTTATTGGTTGACTATGATCAGCTAAAGACTGTGTGGCTTCAATTCTCAATTTTTCTTGAATATCTTGGTGTCTTGCCAGGTGATACAAAGCAAAAGCAGTACTGTAAGTAGTCTAGGGGCACAGAAAATTTATATATTTAATTTCTCTTTTTTTATAATCATTAGCCTACACTATTAAATTAGTAATGTTAGTAAAAGAATAGGGAATTTAGTCAACATCAATTAAATTTTTATATTGTGTGTAAGCTTAAAAATGTATAACATATTATAATATAATATAAGTTATATCACAAGTTTTTAATAAGAAATATATCTATTTTAAAAATATAATAGTATATATATATATATATAATGTTTCTAATATTAGTATTTATATCCATAATATTCCTAAACATTACACTTTATATAAAAACATATAACGTAACATATAATGAACATTAATTATTTTCAGACTTAATATATTAAATGATGTCATCATGTAGATATTTACTTGTTCACTATAAAATGTATATATATATATATATATATTATTATATATATATATATATATATATATATATATATATATAATAATCTATTTGTTTTCTATAAAATAATTAATGTAATTATGTATTTACAAATATCTAAATGTTATTCGTATTTCTTAAATTAATAATAAATATGCACATGCATAAATATAACACATAGTTACATCTATAATGATATGTATTATAATATTTACAGTATCTACACCAGCAAGTAACATGTCACAAGCCATGCCCACAATATCCTTAATATCCAGAGCAGGATTTCCTAAATAGGCATTTAAGAATGATTTGTTATGTCCAGTTTTCGTGCTCTGTTTTTTCTGAGATACCAATTCTAACGCAACCCTGATACATTAAAAAGATATAACATATGAGGTATAGCACTTAGAAATAAGCTAATTATAATGTACAGAATGAAATATTTAGATTGCTCGAGCTTTCATTGAGTTAAGCTGATTGATACAAAACCATATTAATACACACACATTTCTGTTTAATTATGACAAATGTTGTTAACGTGCCGTTAATAATTATTTTAAGCATATAAAAAACCTTCTGTGCTTTTCTTATTGTAGAACTTACAATATAATGATAATAAATTATACAAATTATCTATCTCAATAAATTCGTGATTTTGGAGGCTTTGTATAATGGGAAATAATCTAGTAATCATAAACAATAAATAATAATTCCGTGTAAGATTAAAAATTATTGCTTACATTTCCATGTATGTTTGTGCCTTACGTAATTTTCGGTACAATGGGGTTTCAAAAAAACGCCATAATTGCAATCCATTATCCAACTTTAACATTACGCTATTTGTTGTAAAGGCAGCCTTGATTAATTTTGAACTTGTAGAATTTTCACATCTTTCTTCTTTTGAGAAACTATTCAATCTTACATCAAAAACAACCAGACATGTCACTAAAATCAAATATAGAATAGATTATTAGACAATAATAGTACATCTCTTTATTTATATGTATATAAATTTATTAATAGTATGTGTGTCTGTTTGTCTATTAAGAAATGACACCAATCATTAAATTTAAGTATAACACAGTTCAAATTTAGGAGAAAAAGATACTGCAAAAAAAGGAAACTTCAGTTCTATGTACATTAAGAGATATGTGTGATCATATTACATTCAAGGAATAAGCGTGATAAAAGAGGTAAGAAGTCATCAAACTTCTCATTAATACATAATTCAATAAATTCTTGAATGACATCATCTGTTTCTTTCAAATAATTGATCACGTCTTGAGGTTTACTAGAAACTTTTTGGAATTCTTTTCGTAATCTCCACCATTCTGTTCCATTTCTGAAATTTGTAATACTATATTAGAGTAAATTAATTCAATAGAAAGTTGTATACGCATCATATTAATACTATGCTCAATATATATATTTCTTCAATATCTATCTAAACTATGTACTATATAAATATATTTATAAAAACTAGTTTTTAACAATAAGTAATCAAGGGGTCAAATAGTCAAGTGCACAAAATTTTACAAGATTAATTTCTTCATAATTTAATTCGTTTCTATTTAAACATTTCAAAAAGTTATTAACGCTATATCCGAAAATTACAAACTTCTCATGGGGTTTTACACTAAAATTAGATTACTAAAAACTTAGTATAATAACAACATCTGTAATAATTGGCAAGTGCCTTTTCTAATGTAACTTTTTATAACGTGTATTTATTATGTTTTAATCAATCCAACTCGGTTAGAATTACATTCAATATTCGATATACAAAAATTTGACTGTAGTGCAATATTTTAACAAAATACTTATGTACTACATATGTATATGCACTATATATAAAAATATGCTGAATCATTAAATATACATATAGATTTTATATACTTAGTACATATAGACGTTTATCTCCTTCATATCTGATATAGATATCCTAACATACATATTCTTAAAAGGCAACAGTAAAACATTATGAAAGGTTATGTATGCCTTTTAATAACATACATATGTGCATGTTTCTTCTAATTACAAAAAAAAAGAAAAAAAATTGCATGTATTTGTTGTATGTACAATATTTTGTTACGAAAAGATTAAGAAAATATATGTACATATAAGTATATAATAAAAATCTTGCAAAACAATATGCTATGAATTTACATTTTGATTTGAATTACTATTTGTTGGCCTAACATCAAATAGAAAAGCATCAAATGCTCCTGTGTTGTACATAAAGTTTGTACAAAAATTATAGTAAATTATTGTAAACCGTAAAAATATGTGTATTACGTGGGTAATAAACCTCCAGTGTTGTATACATCAGTGCGATCTTTTCGATATTTCAAGAGTGCTAAATGACTTCTCCTTTCTGGATGCAAACCTGATTCCGCTTTGAAAATTTCTGCTATATCTTCCGGCCTATAAACCAATACGACATTTACATTAGGTACTATTTCTTCGCGTACCAGCGGCCCAAACTGTTCCAATTTTCTTTTTCCGCTTTCATATAAATTTGTAAAACTATATTCACCTGTTAAATAATAACAAATTTAAATGAAACAGTATTAATATAATCAGTTTGTAATATTAAACAATCGCGAGGACGAGATTTTTTTATAAAAGAGATCGTTTTTTCTAATTTTTTTAAAAGTACTATGTGTACTTACATACTTGAAAATATACAAATATATATTTATTTAATGTATAAAAAATTCATTCGCACAAAGATTATAATCAGATATAGTAGCATGTATAGTAAATACGTATAATTTCCTTTTATAATTATATCATAAATACTATGTCAAGATGTTTCTATTTGTTTGAGAATTACTGATGCTGAGATATACATGTATAGTAATTTTTAAATTGAGTTTGATTTTCTTACCAATAAATGGCAGATATTTGTAAAGTGTTCCAATAACTGGTAAAGATTTTGGTCCAGGAATATTATTGAAAGCTTTTGGTTGATGATTATTCGTTTCGATGTTACATTTTGCAAAATTAGCAGAATAAAATTTAACATAATACAGCTTCTTTTTCGTCATATATGGACTATACTTCTGCAACCATGTGTACATTGCACTTATACAATGATGTAAAAAATGGATTGAAGTAAATATCGCAATTTTCTAATGAAAAAGATTTAACAAGAATTCAGGAGTAAAGCGGCCACATCGGACTGATTTTGAAGACTATGTGTCTGCACCTTTTGGTGCCTCTCATGCTCACGAATGTGTCGTTTCTTTCTTATTTTACAATCTCTTTCTAACTTTGCATCATCGCTCTCTGTCCAGTTTACACATAGAATTTCAATGTGTTGCGTACCATCGCCTGAATTCGATGTGTCGGCGATAAAAAGTTTTGTTAGCAGGTTCTATTATCTGACAAAATCTACGAACGAAGATTACCACGAAGAATTAGATCTTTAACAAATCTTAATTTGACGTTGTGACAATAAAAATTATAACAATATCAAAATTATTCAGAGGAAGATATTGTGTAGCGCGTATGTATTACACTCGTTCTAAAAATTAGCCATATATTCCTTTTATTGGGTAAGGATGATATTCTTATCATAGCAAAATGAGAAAATATAAAATCTATAGTATCATTTTGTATGGAACTACGATCTATGAATATGAGTTTTGAAAGGTTCAGATTATATTCATTTTCAGTTACTTCATTCATTATACAAGATGAGTTAATAAGAAATACTATATAAAATTATAAATTATAAAATCGTTACATATTGATTCTATCGAGAAATATTTTAAATGAATTACGTTGCGTGTCAAGAGACTCATCGGATGGATGTGCAATTTTATTATTATACATCTTATATTTTCCGAGATAGATGACCTTGAGATTTTTAAGTCGCATCGTATATTTCGTATAACATTAGTCGATCCAACTGGAAGTTTTCGACAAAAAAGGATTATGAGAACCCGTTTATACCAGAAAACAATTAGTTTAGCAGATATTTTAGCTTTAATTTGTGAAATTTAACGTATTTTAATTTGAAAGACAAGAAAGGACACTTCTTTTGTTGTGATGTTCTAGTGATTACGTTGTCTTTGTCTTTCATGCGTTGAATTATACAAATCAAAATTAAAATATCTGCTAAACTAATAGTTTGTCGATATAAATAGGTTAATACTTTTTTGTAGGGAATGTCCAGTTGTAGTAAAAATCTCAAACTCACCTCGATATTTCGCAAGGGAAGCCCGGTAACTGTCCCACACCGATTTCCATGAAACTTTACACAAATACTCATTAAATTTGTCTAAGAATTTAGCCGTAATTCCTTTATACCAGTTTCTTACTTCAAAAAAAAAAAAAAATGATTGAAATAAAAGCTGTACCGTGTCTTGAGACCTACAAATTCACGTGAAAATTTTTTGAAAATATGATTCTTTCATGTAATTTCTGCAAAAAAAAAATTAATTTTGTCAAAAAATTGTCGTGTCTCGAAACACGGCATAACTTTTATTTCAATCATTTTCTGATATCTTTTGTCCTTTACGATTTATAAGCACTTATATATAGAAGGGCCGAGTCAGATAAAAGGGTTGATTTTTTCCTTAAACTAAAAAAAGAAGGGCACGAACGAATTACAGATTACGAAATTCTTAAGTGGAATTAATAAACACTTGTGCAAAGTTTCATCAAAATCGGCGTATATCAATCACCGGGGTTGCCTCGTCAAAAAATATAAGATATAAAAAGATAAAATAGCATCCATCCGATAAGTTTTTCGAAACGTAACATAATTCATTTACGACGCTTTTTGATAAAACCAATATGTAACGAGCTATTTTAGATAGTAATTCTTATTCACTCTCCCCGTATGTCAAATAAAAGATTCATGTAATGAATAAAATATACGTATTATTCATGCAGTTTCTTTAAACTTTTATCGATCTTTTTGCTTATGTTTAGCATTAGTTTCGTATTTAGAATTCCTTGACCCAATTTGAAATCATACATGATAAAATGAATTTTATTTGTATAGAGTGTATACTAAATTATGTAAGTAAGTCACGATTATCACAATGGTATACTATATCCTCGAATCGATGGAGATGTATTTAAAAAAGCTACAGCAGCATTGTATAAACCATGAAACTTACCGTTTGTCTTTCGAACTAAAAGGAAGATATGTCCTTAATCAGCGAGTCGTTGACCGAAACTGAGAGAGCCTTTCCGCTATATATGCTTATGTATAATAGATATATATGAATAAATCCTAGTGGCGAGAAACAGCAAATCGGCAATCGGCATTCAAACTCTAACAGTTACTTACTTTAGTCACTTTGTTTGGTATTATAAGTATAAAATTAAATTAATAAAATCAACTAATCATGACAAATTTTCCAATAAATCGAATGAGATAAATAAAAATCAAAGTTTTAAATATACTTGTCTGGTTTCTTATTTTTGTCTCATTTTGTTTCACAGACTTGTCTATTGAAATTACTTTTATCTCTCACTGAACACTTAATAAATACACGTATTGTATAATATGCAATAGTATGCATGCCGTATACGTAATTATATACATATTTGATTGGTATATCTATTATTCAAGTATTCTATTAATTATCTGAACAATATATTTCTTCTGTTATTTTAATATGAAATTGGTATTAATCTACATACATATAATAAACACATATTGATGAGTTATTGAATTTGAAACAAATAAGACAACATTTTAGAAACATATGATAAAGGCAATAGAAACGATAATAATAAAATAAAACCTAATAAAAGCCAATGCTCGAAAAATTGTATTTTATATGCAGAATCGTAAAAATTGGTAATAAAATTAATAAACATTCCGTGTAAAATTATAACTTTATGTAAAAGAAATATCAAATAACAATGAACAAAATATTTATTTAATATCCCACAAATGTATCAACACATTTTTTGAACGTCTTATGTTGTGTATAAATCAACATGTCCTTAAGGCACCTTATTTATTTACGTTGTACTTTGGTCGTGGACAGGCATTCGCAAAACTTTAATAAGAGATCTTTAAGACGTTTTGCATAAAATGTAAGATGCTCTAAATAAACATAAAGTTCGAAGATCTCTCATACTCCAAAGGTTAGATATTAACAATATCAAATAAAAAGCTTGTGACTAGCCATCGAAACAAAATAAGAGATATGAGAGCATTACAAAAGTAGCAAGAATTACATAATACCATTGCAATTGTATATTACAGTATGAATTAGAACAAGGACTTCAATGGTTATCATGGTAAATAATAATAAAATTTATCTTTCCTCATACGTTACTTGCATAATTCTCCCTGTAATATTAATATATAGATGTTCTGCTATCTAAAGATTTTCTTATTGTGATCAACTTAACATCAACATAACACGGCAACAATATGCTTGTCCAATAGTGAAAATATTGCAGATTCAGTTTCATAATATGTTTGTTATGTATAAAATTCCGTAAATTAATGAAAATAAATCTAAACACAAAAACATAACTATCTTTATTTTTAAGTGAATATTGATTTTGTACATTTTATTTCCTCTTAATGACAACCAATAAGATACAATTTTTCGATAAATTTGTTACGACAGCATCTTCTCGTACACTTTGTTTCTTTAAATCGAAATCTGTTAATCAGTTAACGAGGATTTAAAGAAAATACAACTGTTGAAGATTTTCTAACTTCTCTTGTTAATCCACTTCGCAAAGGGAAATGTGCGGGAATACTTTAATGATAATAATTTAAAAATTAGGAATCAACTATTGTCAAACGATAACAAGTACAAGAAACAAGAGAAATTAATAAAATGGGTAATATTTAGTAATTTATAAATTGACGTAATGGATGTTCATATAAATACATAATTCTATATAATGCAAATAGGGAAATTAAACCTAAATAGAAATTTATTACGTGATTAGAAAATTATTGTTTATTTTGTGTCTTTCTACATATTACATATGACTTTCTTATTTATATTTAAGAACATATTAAAGAAGGATTATCCATATCGTATGATATATTTATCTTATAAAATTGAGTTAGTTCGTCAGTAAACTCTTGCACAATAACTGCAACGCCTGGATAATATGCAGTTAATGTAGTCAACTTTATGTGGATTACGTGAAGTTGCATGTTCAGAATTTTTAATTGTTTGCTAGTTTAGTGTCGCGAATTTTAAATAGTTTAGTTTGCTTAAATGTATTGCACTATCTGTAACCTGATTTGGAAATCGAATAAGAAACAGACATACTAAGATACCGGAAAATTTAAAAAGTAGACAATGGTTGTATTTTACAGAAAATCGACAATTCAAATTTGTATAAAATGTTGGTAATTTATTGTAACGTAAACTATAATATATCAGATTGTGTCTGTAAAAGTAAATCTATGAATCTATAAAATCTATGAAAAAAAAAATTCTATGTACGTACATTACATTATACGTGTATATGTACGTACATACTATTGTTAATATATTATGCATACTTTTATACATACCTATTTGAGTATTTTAAATTGTTTTTAGATAGTTAAATGTGTAGAGATATCTATAATCTGTTTATTAATTAATAATAGTTTTAGGACGTTTAACTATATCTGATAACGATGTCATTCTGATAACGATATCAATAATCTTGCAGCGTTGATTTGCTATATAATCACTATTTTGTACCCCACTCCTTTTATATGGAAGTACGGTATCCTGTTTCGATGGAAGTACGGTATACCCGCTCGATGTAATGACGAAGTGAGTGGAATTGAAAGGTAGAAAGCCTCGTTATACTTAAGAAGTCGGATCGAAGTTCTGGATAAATAGATTCTTTTATTATATGTTATTGCGATTAGTAAGAGCAAATTGTTTTAAATATGAGGTTTTTTAGTAACTATTGTAACAACAGTGTCCGTTTGATTGGAAAAACTGTAATTATAACAGGTGCAAATTGTGGAATTGGGAAAGAAACAGCTAGGGACACATATAGAAGAGGTAAGAATATTTACACTATTTATGTTATTGACATGATATATAATTCATTTATATGGTTGCGAGATAATTTTTGAAATATTACTTTTATAATTTTATACATTTCATATAGTTAATGATGTTGTACTTGTAGCACAATTAGTACATTATATATGTTATATTTGCATTTAGTATCTTATGTTATATATATTCTGTATTACATATCATGCGTTCACTACGTTACACATATTAATATTCCACTTTAGCTATGAAAAGTTTAAAAATTTATTAATGCTAAATATGTCATAAGTAGATCATATATTAAATGTATACATGTACTTAGTGACATAAGTATCATGTTGTAACATTTAAATTAAACAAAATATATTACATACAAGTTATTACTGTTACTGATATTATCGATATAAGGATGAATGTGATAACAGGTTCTAGAATAAATTCTCAGTGTTGTGAATAAATTGTAGAAGTTTATACAAATTTATATTTTTATGAACATCGTTAAAAATATAAAATTTAGTCTCCGGAAGATTTTTTGTGTCCACTGAATATCATAAGGAAAACCATCCTTGGGATACTTTATATATTTTTATATATTATGAGCAATTTTTGCATTTGCATTTTCAAATTTGTTTACCTATAAATCTACAAAATAATAATTCTATCAAATGTATAATTTTGTTTATTACAGACATTTAATTATTGAAAAATTTCAAGGGATAATATCTAATTATTCATTTTTCCAGTTAATATATTTTTAATAATACTATCTATTACAATGTTACATGAACAAGTAAGAAACTCATGTACACTTGTATATACATATTACATGCACATATATGTATATGTATATTTATGCGTATGTATGTGTATAGGACAAGGTTTTTATATGATCATGATATAGGGCTTTATAAATTCAGACAATACATATATATTTATATATACATATATGTTTATTTAACTTTGACCCTGTAGCTAAGAAATGGAACTTGGTTTCTATTTGGTATCAACTTCTCTTCTATTTTTATTCTATATATGCTTCTAAGCCATTCCGCTACTTCATCTACCGTTTTATCCTGCAATATTTTTGCAATACTTAAATTTATCTTTTCCATGTCTATATAATCTTCCACCAAGTATTTAATCTTTCCTATATTCCTTTCACATATCTTGCACATTCTTTCTTCACTTTTTCTCCAATATCTATTTTCCATATTTTTTATCATATGACCTCATTTTGCCCTAGATTTGCACCTTGTCATAAGACTGGTCTTCTCTTATATCTCTTTCGATTAAGTACTGTGGCATATTTGTCTTATAAGACAAATTTCACTATTTATTTTAATAGATTCCTATCCTCTTCTTTATCTTTTGTACTATATTGATTTAACTGTACTTGTTCCTATATAATATGTGTAATAAAATATATATAAATCTTTATATAATCTACTTTACCTGAATAAGTTTTAATATATTATATATATTTTGTAAAGGTTATAAATTGTTTTTGTAACACACAATATAAAATGCCTATATATCGTTCTTTACAGAAAGTTACATAGGTAAATATATAAAAAATTAGACTATATTACATATTAGGAAACACTTTTGACACCACAGTGGATTCCGCGTCTCAAAACTCAATTTTAGATGAAAACACATAGAAAACTATAAGATTGCACGAAAAGTTAATAATTTCGCATTCCCTAAAATGTAGTTTAACCAAAAATTAAATTATTATGCTTTGTACTTTGCATGCGCATATTATTTAAATGTTTAACTTTTTCACTACAGTTAATCTTAGCAGTGAAAAATAAGAGTCAATATCGAAAGTGGTGTATAAATTTTTTCATAAATTATTATTTTATAATTTTGATATAACACCATTATTGGATTGACGTATAATAAGTTTTAGGTTATAGACTTCCGTTGAACAATTATATTATTTTACATCGAATACCCATCGAATATGAGAGATACTAGGACTAGATACTTTAGTAATTTGTAAAATTGACGTACAAAATTTAGCTTGTTTCATTATTAAATTTGTTACTATTATGCAAAAGAATTTATTAGCACTACAGTACTTTATAACTTTCAACTAATAGCAGTAAAGTGTAACT